>CM062810.1:690668242-690960620 GCA_031772625.1 Pinus tabuliformis
AATCACTCCCAGCTCTCAGGATCTAATGTTATTTATTGATCTTATTGATTTTTACTTAGTGCAATATATAAGAGATCGAGGAAGCCTTCGAATAACCGGCTTGAACCCATTGCTTAATCCTGCTCATGAAAATATGGAGATTTTTCCTTATGAAGAAACGAACTAGATTGCCCTTTGATAATTTGCCCTTTTATAATAAAGTGATGGATAAAACTGCCATTAAAAAGCTTTATTAGCAATTAATAGATCACTTCGGAATGACATATACATCACATATCTTGGATCAACTCAAGACTTCGGGTTTTCAACAAGCTACTGATACAGCTATTTCATTAGGAATTGATGATCTTTTAACAGCGCCTTCCAAAGGATGGCTCGTCCAAGATGCGGAGCAACAAGGTTCTGTTTCGGAGAAACAGAATCATTATGGGAAAGTACACGCAGTGGAAAAATTACGTCAATCGATTGAGATATGGTATGCTACCAGTGAATATTTGAGAAAAGAAATGAATCCGAATTTTAGCATGACTGATCCCTTAAATCCAGTACATGTGATGTCCTTCTCAGGAGCTAGGGGAAGTACATCTCAGGTTCACCAATTAGTAGGTATGAGAGGATTAATGTCAGATCCTCAAGGACAAATCATCGATCTACCCATTCGACGGAATTTACGCGAAGGGCTCTCTTTAACGGAATATATTATTTCCTGTTATGGGGCTCGTAAAGGAGTTGTGGATACTGCTGTACGAACAGCAGATGCTGGATACCTCACACGTAGACTCGTTGAAGTAGTTCAACACATTGTAGTACGTAGAACAGATTGTGGCACTATCCAAGGTATTTTCGTAAGTCCCATTCGAGGTCGAGAGAGGGACAGAAATGAAATTGTTGTACGAACACAAATACTGATTGGCCGTGTGCTAGCAGACGATGTATATATAAATAGGAGATGCATTGCCACGCGCAATCAGGATATTGGAGTTGGACTTGCCAATCAATTAATAAACCTTCGAACACAACCAATATATATACGAACCCCCTTTACTTGCAAGAGTATATCTCGGATTTGTCAATTATGTTATGGTCGGAGTACTACTCACAGTCACTTGATTGAATTAGGAGAAGCAGTAGGTATTATTGCGGGCCAATCCATTGGAGAACCAGGAACTCAACTAACACTAAGGACTTTTCATACCGGGGGGGTATTTACTGGTGATATTGCAGAACATATACGAGCCCCTTTCAATGGAAAGATTGAATTCAATGAAAATTTGGTTTATCCCACACGTACACGTAATGGACATCCTGCTTATCTATGTCATAATAACTTATCCATTACTATTGATGGTCAGGATCAAGTACAAAACTTAGCCATTCCGCCACAAAGTTTGCTTTTGGTTCAGAATGATCAATATGTGGAATCGGAACAGCTTATTGCCGAGGTTCGTGCTAGAACATCTTCCTTCAAGGAAAAAGTTCGCAAAAAATATATATTCTGACTTAGAAGGAGAAATGCACTGGAGTACCAATGTGTGTCATGCACCTGAATATGTACAGGGTAATGTTCATCCTATACTCAGGACGGGTTATCTATGGATATTATCGGGAGGTATATACGGATCCTGTGTAGTACCCTTTCCATTTCATAAGTATCAGGATCAAGTATATGTTCAACCTTTTGTTGCCAAACATCAATCACTTTCCGATTCTTACGTGGATCAAGTGGAACATAGATCAGGTGACTCAAATTGCTATGAGAAGGAAGAACAAATCTTCAGTTATTCAGAAACTGAAACTGATCGGACCATATCCAACAAGCATCGAGACTCTATTTATGTCTTTTACCCTAATAATTACAATATTAAGGGGAAAAAGCAAATGAATCGATTCATCGTCTCATTGCAGTGTGATAAAGAATGGGAAAAAAGAATAATACCTTGTCCTGATGCGATTCTTAGAATACCCAAAAGTGGTATTCTACAGAGAAATTCCATTTTTGGATATTCTAACGTAGAACATGGAATACCTGATGGGTCGAATATGACAACACCGTTTTCCCTAGATTTATCGAGGGAAGGGGACAACTTGCAGATTCAAATTAGCTATTCTATTTCGTATGAAGACGGTGAACGAATCCAAGTAATGAGTGATATAAGTATTCCATTGGTTCGAACTTGTATAGGATTTGATTGGGAACAAATAGATTCTATAGAATCTGAGGCTTATGTTTCTCTTATTTCAGTAAGAACAAATAAGATCGTTAACAATATGGTTCAAATTAGCTTGATGAAATACCCCCCTTTTTTCATGGGGAGAAGGGACAATAAAACAAGTCCAAATTTGATGGTCCATAACAATTTGGACCACACTAATCTTTTATCTTCCAATGGGGCGAGTCAATTAATTAGTAAGCATCAAGGAATTATTTGCTCATTATCTAATGGGGAAGAAGACAGTGGATCTTTTATGGTTCTATCACCATCCGACTATTTTCGAATCGTTCTATTCAATGATTCTAAATGTTATGATACGGGAAATCAATCAAATAGAAAGGATCCTATGAGAAAAATCATTGAATTTTCAGGTCTCTTGGTAATTTACATAGTATAACCAACCGTTTTCCATCCTCCCATTTTCTAACTTATAAAAAAGTATTATCAAAGAAACATTCCATTTTCCACAATTCTTTCAATACTTTCCAAGTACCTAAATATTATTTCATGGACGAAAATATGATAATTTATCATTTCGATCCGTGCAGGAACATCATTTCCAATCTATTGGGTCCAAATTGGTGCTCTTCCTCATCCGAATCCGAATTCTGCGAAAAAAAATTTCCAGTAGTTAGTCTTGGACAATTGATTCCTGAAAGTGTATGGATATCCGAGGATGAACCACTCCCCGAATCTGGTCAAATTATAGCAGTTGATGAGGAATCTTTAGTCATTAGATCAGCTAAACCTTATTTGGCTACTCGAAAAGCAACTGTCCATAGTCATTATGGAGAAATTCTTGACAAAGGAGATACATTGATAACATTGATATATGAAAGGTTCAAATCCAGTGATATAATTCAAGGTCTTCCTAAAGTTGAACAATTGTCAGAAGCCCGTTTGAATAATTCAATATCGATGAATCTGAAAGAAAGTTTTGAAAATTGGACCGGAGATATGACAAGATTTCTTGGAAGTCTTTGGGGGTTATTCATAAGCGCTAGGATAACTATGGAACAAAGTCAGATTCATTTGGTCAATCAGATTCAAAAAGTTTACCGATCCCAAGGGGTACGAATTGGTGATAAGCATATAGAGGTTATTGTACGCCAAATGACATCGAAAGTCTTAATTTCAGAAGATGGAACGGCTAATGTTTTTTCACCGGGGGAACTCATTGTATTATCACGAGCACAGAGAATGGATCGTGCTCTGGAAGAGGCAATCTACTATCAAACCATGTTATTAGGAATAACAAGGGCATCTCTGAATACTCAAAGTTTTATATCCGAAGCGAGTTTCCAAGAAACTGCTCGGGTCTTAGCTAAAGCTGCTCTACAAGGTCGCATTGATTGGTTGAAAGGCTTGAAGGAAAATGTTATTCTCGGGGGGATGATACCTGCCGGTACTGGGCAACATATTCACCGTTCAGGGAAACGAAACGGAATAGATCCAAGAATAGGGAATAGGAATCTATTTAGCAACAAAGTGAAGGACATTTTATTTCATCATGACAAAGTAGATTTTTTTTCCTTTAAAGGCAATTCTTACAAATATCACAATATATTAAAACAGCCATTAAAATAGTCTTGAGAAATAGTCTTGAGAAATAGATTTCTTGTTATGTTCATGAATATCTCTTCTATAATAGGAAGAATATCAAATATTCTATGAGTGAGAACGTTTCTATCACGTACTAGACAGACAGGCAATCTTTGAGATGTAATTGATTCCGTTGGAATAATTAGATATTACGATACATTTTATTTCGCTATTTTGGGGAGGAAAGCGAACGAGAATGAGCAGAAGATATTGGAACATTGATTTGGAAGAGATGATGGAAGCAAGAGTTCATTTAGGGCATAAAACTAGGAAATGGAACCCTAAGATGGCACCTTACATTTTTACAGAGCGTAAAGATACTCATATTATAAATCTGGCTAAAACTGCTCGTTCTTTATCATAAGCTTGTGATTTGCTGCTTGATATAGCAGGTAGAGGAAAACAATTCCTGATAGTCGGTACGAAATATCAAGCAACTGATTTAGTAGCATCAGCTGTTACAGAAGCTCGATGTCATTATGTAAATAGAAAATGGCTTGGTGGTATGTTAACTAATTGGTCTACTACAGAGACGAGACTTCAGAAGTTCAAGGATTTAAAAAAAGAACAAGATACGGGACGATTCAATCAACTTCCAAAAAAAGAAGCAGCTATGCTCAAGAGACAATTAGACCAATTGCAGAAATATCTAGGTGGGATTAGATATATGACAAGCTTACCCGATATTGCTATAATTACCAATCAACGGGAAGAATCCATTGCTCTTGGGGAATGTAGAACTTTGGGTATTCCGACAATTTGCTTGGTTGATACAGATTGTGATCCAGATCTCGTGGATATCCCAATTCCAGCCAATGATGATGGTATAGCTTCAATCCAATTGATCCTGAACAGATTAACGTTAGCAATTTGCGAAGGAAGGGCATTAAGGTCATTATAGCTATATGAAGGGCTAATAGAAAGTAATAAAAAAAATAAAAAAAAGGGGGGGGGGAGGACCTGAGGATTTACTGAGTTGGCTGCTATTCCATCCAAGATCTCGTAAGAGGGAATTTCATTTATTGATTTGGTTGGCTGCTCCAAATTGAAAAATATTCTTAATGGAATACCCTTTTTATTATCTCGTGACATCAAAAATTCCGATGAGAGTGAAATAATTGAGGAATCTCTCATTTGACAAAAATAATTTATTTTCTTCTTTAAGTTCATCTTTACAAGGGGGTAATATGGATATGGATATCGTACGATCTCCTATTAGCACACTGAATCATATCTATGAGATATCCGGTGTGGAGGTGGGTCAACATTTTTATTGGCAAATAGGGGGGTTTCAAGTTCATGGACAGGTACTTCTAACTTCTTGGGTTGTAATTGCTGTCTTATTAGGTTCAGCTACCATAGCTGTTCGAGATCCACAAACCATTCCTACCGGTGGTCAAAATTTTGTTGAATATATTCTCAAATTTTTTCGGGACTTGACCAGAACTCAGATTGGGGAGGAAGAATATGGTCCCTGGGTTCCCTTTATTGGAACTATGTTTCTATTTATCTTTGTTTCTAACTGGTCAGGTGCTCTTCTTCCTTGGGGAATTCTAAAATTACCTCAGGGGGAGTTAGCCGCACCTACAAATGATATTAATACTACGGTTGCTCTAGCTTTACTTACGTCAGTAGCATATTTCTATGCAGGTCTTACAAAGAAGGGGTTAGGTTATTTTGGTAAATATATTCAACCAACCCCAATACTTTTACCAATTAACATCTTAGAAGATTTTACAAAACCTTTATCACTTAGTTTTCGACTTTTTGGAAATATATTAGCTAACGAATTGGTAGTTGCCGTTCTTGTTTCTCCGGTACCTTTAATAGTTCCTATACCTGTAATGTTCCTGGGATTATTTACGAGCGGTATTCAAGCTCTGATCTTTGCAACTCTAGCTGCAACTTATATAGGTGAATCCATGGAGGGTCATCATTAAATCACTGTCCAATCAGACAGAATATTTTCTAAGTATCGTACCAACGCATGACTTGATATGTATGGTAGAAGCAAATCAGATTTCTTAGTAAAAAGAGCTTGGTAACAAGATTTAAGATCAGTTAACTACTTCTGTCCATTAGATCTCCAGCTAGAGTGGATCCGATTGGTCCATTTGTATAGAAATATGATAATAGGATCGAACAGGTTCACTAATCGGAGTTGTTTGAGTAAAGAATGTACCGGCGTAGAACGATTAAATTTTTGTTCCCATTAAGGGGAGGATTTTTTCGGTTGACTTTGTATATAGTTCGTTTCATATATTAATCCATTTATATTGATTATAAGCCTTATAGATTATATGGATTAATATCACATCTATAGATGTGATATATAATGACTTATAGGCTCTTACGCAGTCTATTCTCTCTCCGTGATAAGAATTCATATGCCCAATAAAATGGAATCTTTATTTTGAATATTATGAAGAATAAATCTTTTTATGATGAAATATTTGCATAAGGGATACCCTATTCGTTGATATTATCACTTTGATATCATCAATAAATATTTTTGTTCTTAGTTGTTCGGAAGAAATCGTTCCATAATTTTACCATTGGTGAACACTCAATAGATGAAACTGTCGTATTATCAACTATTTCCCAACCTTAGTAAGAGGAGATTACCATGGATCCCTTAATTTCTGCTGCTTCCGTTATTGCTGCTGGATTATCTGTAGGGCTTGCTTCCATTGGACCTGGCGTTGGCCAGGGCACTGCTGCGGGCCAAGCTGTAGAAGGTATTGCGAGACAACCAGAAGCAGAAGGTAAAATACGAGGTACCTTACTGCTAAGTTTAGCTTTTATGGAAGCTTTAACTATTTATGGACTAGTTGTGGCCCTAGCGCTTCTATTTGCGAATCCCTTTGTTTAATCCTGAAAAAAAAGATCCCTACACCTCGTCATTACATTAGTATTTCTCCAATAATTTAATTTCTCCAATAATTTACTTGTTAAACTGCAGGAGAGGCTGATCTGAATAATTAGCAAATGAATTATTCTTCCTATACGGTCGGAAAGATTCATGACGCGTGCGGCAGGGAAGGGAGTGGATAGGGCAAGCAAATTCTTTTTATCCTTATAAAAGACCTGAGACTAAGTTAAGTATCCAAAATATTATTATCCAGAACTAGATAGGATCAAATAAGAAAATAACAAAATTCTGTAGAACATATCCTTATCTATGAGGGGAGAGCGTATGAAAAATGTAATTGATCCTTTCATTTCCTTGAGTTATTGGCCTTCCGCTGGGGGTTTCGGATCAAATACCAATATTTTAGAAACAAATATAATAAATTCAAGTGTGGTGCTTAGTGTACTGATCTATTTTGGAAAGGGAGTGTGTGCGAGTTGTATATTCGAATAATATGGCTGGGCCCAACCAGCTGCACTTTGGAGATAGAAAAGTGCATAATCTCAACGAATTACTTCCGAATGGGGAATAGCGAAGAACTATAGCATTTCGTAATTGATTGGGAAATGAACTCTTAGTTTATAACAACCAATGAGGGAGGACCACTAGAATGGTTAAAGCTGAACTGTTTGAAGTCTAAGCACAACTAACTGGGTATTCTTTCCACCGCTGTGTCAAGATGAGATGGATTCAAAGGCATAGTTGGAGATTGATCCGATATATAACATTCATATCAATGGAATAATTTGATCTATTTACTGAAAAATAGTCCCAATCTCCCATCCAATTTTAGTTCCAATGCTGAACTGACGACCTAAACAGAAGGGAATTTATTCGATAGAACAAAAAGGAGGAGGCACAAATTAATTGATTGAATGGAACGATTCAATTTTCATGAGGGAAGAAGAGGAGAGAAAAGGGGAAACAAAAACAACATAAAACTTTCTTGATAATTGCAAATCCCTTTTGCTGGAAGAGCCCTTCGTAGATCTCGGTCTTTTATAAATTGATTCTAATCTTCCGTAAACGGAACGGAAAGGGCAAGCTTGGTGTGAAGGGAACGTATACGTTCCTGGGGAATAAAAAAGAACTGAGCAGGAGAGCCGAATGAATCGAAAGATTCGTGTTCGGTTTGGGAAGAGATTATGAATTCGTGAAATTTGTGAATAGATAATCTACTTTCATTAAGTAATCTATTAGATAACCGTAAACAGAAAATATTGGAGACTATTCGGAATTCGGAAGAACTATGTAAAGGAGCTATCGATCAGCTCGAGAAAGCTCGGGCTTGCTTAAGGAACGTGGAAATGATAGCGGACGAAATCCAGGTAAATGGAAACTCCCAAATAGAACGAGAGAAAGAGGATCTCCTCAATACTGCTTCTGAGAATTTGGAACAATTAGAGGATCCCAAGAATGAGACGATTTACTCCGAACAGCAAAGAGCATTTGACCAGATCCGACAACAAGTTTCTCGCCAAGCTTTACGAAGAGCTATAGGAACTTTGAATAGTCGTTTGAATACTGAGTTACATTTACGTACGATCGATCACAATATTGGCCTGCTTAGAACCATGATGAACACAAATGATTAGTTGTTATAGGTCCTATTTCTCAATAGATAATTAAAAAGGTTGGAAACAGATCGAACAATATAACAACGAAGTAAGAGTTGGTAATCTTGGCACCGTACTTCAAGTAGGAGATGGCATTGCTCGTATTCATGGTCTTGATGCAGTAATGGCAGGGGAATTAGTGGAATTTGGAGATGGTACAGTAGGCATTGCCCTAAATTTGGGATCGGATAATGTTGGAGCTGTATTAATGGGCGATGGCTTGATGATACAAGAAGGTAGTTCCGTGAGAGCAACAGGAAAAATTGCTCAGATACCAGTAAGTGATGCGTATTTGGGTCGTGTTGTAAATGCTCTAGCCCAACCCATTGATGGTAAGGGTAAAATTTCAGCTTCCGAATTTCGACTGATTGAATCTCCCGCTCCAGGTATTATATCAAGACGTTCCGTATATGAACCCCTTCAAACGGGGCTTATTGCTATTGATTCTATGATTCCTATAGGGCGTGGTCAGCGAGAATTAATTATTGGGGACAGACAGACCGGCAAGACAGCAGTAGCTACAGATACTATTCTTAATCAAAAGAGTCAAAATGTAATCTGTGTCTATGTAGCAATTGGTCAAAGAGCTTCTTCCGTGGCTCAGGTAGTTAATACATTCTGAGAACGTGGCGCAATGGCATATACCATTGTGGTAGCGGAAACTGCGGATTCTCCCGCTACATTACAATATCTCGCCCCTTATACAGGAGCAACTTTGGCTGAATACTTCATGTATAAAAAACAACACACATCAATCATTTATGATGATCTCTCCAAACAGGCACAAGCTTATCGACAAATGTCTCTTCTATTAAGAAGACCACCTGGCCGAGAAGCTTATCCGGGAGATGTTTTCTATTTGCATTCCCGTCTCTTGGAAAGAGCAGCTAAATTAAGTTCCCAGTTAGGTGAGGGGAGTGTTACTGCTCTACCAATAGTTGAGACTCAAGCTGGAGATGTTTCAGCTTATATTCCCACTAATGCAATTTCCATTACCGATGGACAAATATTTTCATCGGCCGATCTATTCAATGCCGGGATCCGACCTGCTATTAATGTGGGTATTTCCGTCTCTAGAGTAGGATCTGCGGCTCAGATAAAAGCTATGAAAAAGGTAGCTGGAAAGTTGAAATTAGAGTTAGCTCAATTTGCAGAGTTGGAAGCTTTTGCACAATTTGCTTCCGATCTTGATAAAGCTACTCAAGATCAATTGGCGAGGGGTCAACGATTACGTGAGTTGCTCAAACAATCTCAGTCGGCTCCTTTGACTGTAGAAGAACAAATAGCTACTATTTATACCGGAACAAACGGATACCTGGATATATTCGAAATAGCACAGGTGAGAAAATTTCTCCTTGGGTTACGTTTTTATTTGATAAAAAATAAACCTCAGTTCGGAGAAATTATACGTTCTTCTGGTACATTTACAGAAGAAGCGAAAGCCCTTCTGGAAGAGGCTCTTAAGGAACATACTGAACTTTTTTTACTTCAAGAAAAAAAATGAATATTTGATCATTTGGTGGAATTATTCAGAACAGTAAAAAGAACTAAAGAATTTGTTCCATTCCAATCCAATACATTGCACAACAATTTCTAACAATTGAAGAGTATTACGTCCAATAGGATTTGAACCTATACCGAAGGTTTAGAAGACCTCTGTCCTATCCATTAGACGATGGACGCTCTTTTTTTTCTCTTCCCTTTTTTTTATTTGAATTCCCTTTGGCATACATTGTCCCGATCTACCTTTTTATTCACACTGAGGTTATAGGATAGGAAAAGAATGGAATCTATTTCACATTAATTGATTTCGAGTGAATCATGAAATTATGTTATATACTTAATCACTTTATATCTACCTATTCTATATCTATCTAGATAGATATAGAATAGGTAGATATCTGTTAGCGGGTAGCGGGAATCGAACCCGCATCGTTAGCTTGGAAGGCTAGGGGTTATAGTCGACATTTATTATTCGATGTCTCTAATTCAGAACCGAACATGAGAATTTAATGTCATTCGGCTCCTTCATGGGAGATAGAGAGCGGTATGAGGGAAGAAGCAGAGTATTTATATCAAATCTTTTTGAAAGGAATTTTCAATTCCTTTCTTTCTCCTCTTTTTTTTTTCTAATAAAAAACCCTAATTTATTATCGTACCCATGGCATCTACGTCAGTTTATTCTCTTTTTTTAGTGAAGGGCCCAAAATCGTAGAATACTTACTCACTTTCTAGATGATCCTGATAGAAAGATAAATTTGAAAAGTTTAAAATAATCACAAATCTTTCTAGTTACTTCGTTCCCTATTTCTACTGATTCTGATCCCTAGGAGAACAAATTCCACCGAGCTCGAACGAAATGCCGATAACCCAAGTAAACCAAAGTCATAGTTCTATAGCTATTCGGCTTCAACCTGGGGTCCTTCCATCCATAAGTTGAAGGTTTAGTCATGATGAAAAAATATCTTCCCCATAGATCTGTAATTTATCTAACCTTTCAAACATTCTGTGTCGCTATCTTGGAACCAAAAATGTGTTTATCTTTCATCATTTCAGACCCAGATTACGAGAAGGTATGCTATTCCTGGGTATTCATAGGGAAGGTTTTGAACCTATCTGGAAATAGAGCTTTAGATGGATCAAAGATCCATGTAAAAGATCCTTCAACTATTCGAGTTGATAATGTAACGAATCACACTTTTACCACTAAACTATACCCGCCACGATCTGATTGTAACATATGGATCGATCTTTTGTCCAACCAATAGGAAGATGAGGAGTTATCAATCAACCTCTATTGAACAATCATTACCTCGTTTTCATCATTACAATGAGCCATCTCCGGAGATGGCTCATTGTAATTATAGATTACCTTTGCGAATTGCTGATAAAACAATAACTAAAGGGCCCGATACAACCATCAGAGTCAGAACAGTGAGCTGCGCAATAACTTCTAGATCCATTTGGTTTTCTTTCACCCTCCATCGACTGAATGTATGAATAAAATGTTGTCGGGATCAATCACTTTTCTTCTATTTTGTCTTCTTCGGACTCCTACCCATTGGTGTAGTTTCGATCAGGAACCTATGGCCTTGAGCAACTGATATCTTTACAATATAATAAAATTTGATATTGGAGAGAAATAAATGGACTAATCCATGTAATGCATTTAATCAAACTCATTTAGGAGGGAATGAAGATATGAATGAAGATATGGAAGGGCTTAAAATTTTGATATGTGGTTGTCTTGCTTTTACAGCAGGTCTTCTTCTAGCTATCAAATTAGGTGAAGCACTGGATGACTGATTTTTTCTGCTTTTCTTGGCCTGGCCATCGGCCAGGCCAAGAAAAGCAGAAAAAATCAGTCATACAGAACTATTTTTAACGAAATGAACAATACGATTGACTGGATTGTTCTTTATCCAACTGAATAATCGCAATATTCATTATATTGCGGATCTTGGAGAGATGGCTGAGCGGACCAAAGCGGCGGATTGCTAATCCGTAGTACGGATCATCCGTACCGAGGGTTCGAATCCCTCTCTCTCCGTTCGTCCACTATTGATCCTGAAAACGAATAACCCCGAATCTTTCTACGGAACGGAAAAGACCCATTAACCTAGAGACTTTTTTTCACTATTCTTTACGTCCGGGATTACGTCCTGGATCGTTCGATAGAAATCCAAAGATAAAAAGAGAAATGAAAAATACCACTACTGCGTAAACGAACAGCTTAAGAGTAAGCATTACGTAATCTCCGGAATCCTGATTATAAGTACAACAGAATAGATCATCAATATTTGTACCATATATGGATACTTGAATACCAAACAATAGTATTATTGTTACAAATCACGAAATTATTTCTCCGAATCACGTGTGAAAATCAATTTGAAAGAAGGATATAATTTTTCTCTTTGTTTTCAAAATGGTCTTTTTTCCCTCTTATTTTTTTGGATCAACTAGATATTTATTGAATATTTATGAAAATAAGTCATTGGTGATCGTATCAATACGTGACCCAATAGCCCGATCCGAAGTGAGCGGTGGGATCAGAAGGAATTGATGAAGGTGAGTGGAAAAGTTTTTATCCGGGAGCAGATAAGGTATCTGAATCTGGTATGGTGGAGCAGGGATAGAACTTCTGTCACAAAAAAATGGAAAGAGTTATACAAAAATTGGATCAATGACAGCGACCCAAAAACTTGAAAAAGAAAAAAGGGGATACTTTTTATCGAAAACTTACAGCAGCTTGCCAAACAAAGGCTAAGAGAAAAGAGAGAACAGGAATAATTGGCATTACATCGACAATTGGATCAGAAATTGCATAAGCCTCAGGTAATTTTCCAAAAAAGGGATTATTTGAATGAATAAAGGCATCATCTAGAAAAATATTGAACATAACTGGCATTTTTATTCTCCAATAAAAATTAGGGGGGGGGTAAAGCCAGAAAAGTCTTTGATTGATCGAATCGATCGAAGCTCTTCGGCAAGTTTGACCGGACTTGGGGTTGGAAGGGATGATTCTTTCATACATACAACATTTTACCCAATCTAATAGAAAATGATCAATGAATGGATATTCTTGTCACTTTTTCTGTTTCTCCTATTATGTCCAATTCCATCAATAACCTATTTTGTTGAAATATCCACAAAAATTTTTCCCCAATTGAGATCTGATCTAATGAATCTTGGATACTAATGGGTTGACAAAAAATTTGATATAAGTATTCATTAGCATATGAATAGGGAAATAGGATGGGAATGGGGCGTGGCCAAGCGGTAAGGCAGCAGGTTTTGATCCTGTTATTCGGAGGTTCGAATCCTTCCGTCCCAGACTTATTTCATTGGTTCCTGTTTTCCCTTCCTTCGCTCTTCCCTTTTTTCTTTCGTAAAAGATCCAACTTTGTTTTCCTTTTTATCATAATTTAACCATACTTAAAGTTCAGAAGGGAATGTGATTACAATAGGGAAGAGATAAAGGGATATATCTGTGGTGCAAGATGGGAATACGGATCAATTTGAGATAAGGTTCAATTTATGAAATTAGCCCATTGGATGTATGCTGGTCCTGCTCATATTGGAACTCTACGAGTAGCTAGTTCATTCAAAAATGTCCATGCCATTATGCATGCTCCTCTAGGAGATGATTATTTTAATGTAATGCGTTCTATGTTAGAACGGGAAAGAAATTTTACTCCTGCAACTGCTAGTATAGTAGATCGTCACGTACTAGCACGTGGATCTCGAAAAAGAGTTGTGGATCATATTATTCGAAAATATAAGGAGGAAGGTCCCGATCTGATAATATTAACACCTACATGTACCTCTAGTATCTTGCAAGAGGATTTAAAAAACTTTGTGGATAGAGCATCCATAATCTCCGATTGCAACGTCATTTTTGCGGATGTGGATCATTATCAAGTGAATGAAATTCAGGCAGCGGATAGAACTTTGGAACAGGTAGTTCGATATTATTTGGAGAAATCCCATACATTGGATCAATTCGTAACAGATGCACCTTCTGTAAATATAATTGGGATTCTTACTCTGGGTTTTCATAATCGACATGATTGTCGTGAGTTGAGACGTTTATTAAAAGATCTGGACATCAGAATTAATCAAATAATTCCTGAAGGAGGATCTGTAGAGGATCCGAAAAATTTACCGAAAGCTCGGTTCAATTTAATTCCTTATCGTGAAGTGGGCTTAATGACAACGATGTATTTGAATAAGGAATTTGGAATGCCTTATGTATCTACAATTCCTATGGGAGCTGTAGATATGGCCGAGTGCATCCGACAGATAAAGAAATCTCTTGAGACCTTGGCGGCTCCTATTTTATCGAGCAAAAGGGTTGATTATGAATCCTATATCGATGGACAAACTCGATTCGTTTCCCAAGCTACTTGGTTCTCAAGATCTATCGATTGTCAGAATTTTACGGGGAAAGAAACAGTCGTTTTTGGTGATGCAACTCATGCTGCTTCAATCACTAAGATACTTGCTAGAGAGATGGGAATTCGTGTGAGTTGTACAGGTACTTATTGTAAACATGATGCAGAATGGTTCAAAGAGCAAATTAAAGATTTTTGTGATGAGATAATCATCACAGATGATCATGCTGAAGTAGGAGATATTATCTCTCGCGTGGAACCCTCTGCAATATTTGGTACTCAAATGGAACGTCATATTGGTAAACGTCTTGAAATTCCCTGTGGAGTTATTTCCGCCCCAGCTCATATCCAAAATTTTTCCTTGGGATATCAACCCTTCCTGGGTTACGAAGGTACTAATCAAATAGCTGATCTAGTTTATAACTCATTCGCTCTGGGTATGGAGGATCATCTTCTAGATATTTTTTGTGGTCATGATACGAAGGAAATAATGACTAAATCCTTATCCACGGATATTAGTCCAATTTGGGATCCTGAAAGTCGGCAAGAATTGGGTAAAATCCCCCGTTTTGTAAGGGACGAAGTAAAAAGAAATACAGAAAAATTTGCACGACGAAAGGGCATTTTGAACGTTACTGTCGAGGTAATGCACGCAGCTAAAGAAGCATTAAGTTAAGTACCTAATAAATATAAATTAATTGATTACATTGAGTGTATTCTATACAAAAAGAGTGGATCCGATTCGATACCTATTCCTATCATATCATTTGAGTTAATGACTATTCATAATCACGTCTCGAATCATGATTCGAGATCACTGATCTCGATCATGATTCGAGATCAGGGAGGAATCTTCAAAACATCGTCTGAAACGATGCGGTAGTTTACATAATGGGTTTCGTGGATATGGATTATGACATCATTTCATATTCGGATCAAATGCCCTTGGCTCAACATTATTCTTATTTTATTATATACTCTCCAAGTAAATCTCGTTTCCACGTGATTCCATACAAAGATGACGAATATTTCAATCGTTCTATTGTTACAAATAAGCCTAGGATTTTCTATCGATGCGTCTAACATCTCGTCCCAATATAGCACCAATCCAGCAATTAATTTATCTCTTATTCTGGATTGACAATAGTGTATTGTGTCGATATAATTCGTCCATTCACAATAGAAATAGATATCTTAGGTTCATCGTTTATCAGTGATTCTATCCAATCATGATAATTCTGTCGATGGATCATTTATTCATAACCTAGATTACTTTATTCTGGAATGGTGGATCGAAACTCTACATATTCCGATATGAACTGACGAGTGAATTATTTGGTCATTCACGTAGGTTTTTGATCCCTCCCGTTCGTCAATTAGATTGGTAGGATTTACCGGTTCATATTGAGTAACCTCGCATTCCACTTCGATCGTATATATCCTCAATATCTATTCGCAATATGGGTTGCTAACTCAATGGTAGAGTACTCGGCTTTTAAGTGCGACTAAGATCTTTTACACATTTGAATGAAGTAGAAAACTCGTCGATACCATCGGTAAAGTTCGGAAGACTACGATTGATCCTCGAAGTATAATGAACGGAAAAAAAAGCTGTCGTTCCAACATATGATCTTTATGATACCTGATATTATTTATCGGATACCTGATTGTATTCGATCAGGACCGGATCTGATTTAAGGAATCAAATGGGTGGGAAATGTCTATTATATACCTAGATGGATGTATAATATGCTCATCCTTTCTGATCAAATGTGATAATTGTGAATAGGATTGAATCAATTCGCGGTTAAGTCGAATGAGTCAATGGAGAAAGCTATATGACTTGAATCATAAGTAGACCCAGAGAAACGAGCTTCTGTTCCTCGTTCCAATTAAGCGAGCGAGGAATTCCCTTTACTGATCAGAAGTTAAGAGCAGTTTAGTACCCAATATCGGGAGGTTTTCCCTGAGTAGATCAGGGATTTATACACTAACAATGAGTCCTAAATACTCGAGTACAGATGTGTAAGATAAATAGTGTACTGACCAGGTTTATTAATTCCATGAGTCAGGAGAGCGATTGGTTGCCAGGATAAAAGATTTTCGTTCTTCCTCATGACGAATGAGATCCTTGGGTAGTAAATCTATAGAAGATAGAATATTGATATCCGGATATATCTCTTTTTTCCTATCTTGTTCCGACTAGATCGCACCATGTATTTTCTCAGAAATAAAGAGGTTATTCTCATGAACGAGGGCCATAGCTGAGGGTTGAAAATGGATGAGTTCCATAGATGCGGAAAGGAAGATAGCTTTTGGCAACAATGCTTTTTATATCCACTTTTTTTTTCAGGAAGATCTTTACGCAATTTCTCATGATCATTATTTGGATGTATCAAGTTCCTCCAGACCGATGGAACATTTAAGTTCCAATGATCAATTAAGTTTCCTAACTGTAAAACGTTTGATTGGTCAAATACGTCAACAAAATCATTCAATTGTTTTATTCGTGAATTGCGATCCAAATCCATTAGCTGATCGCAAGAAGAGTTTCTATTCTGAATCGGTACTAGAAGCACTTACATTGGTCCTGGAAGTTCCGTTCTCTATATGGTCAAAATCTTCTGTGGAAGGGATGAATGAATGTAAGAGTTTCCGGTCGATCCATTCAATATTTCCCTTCTTAGAGGATAAATTCCCGCATTCAAATTCTATATTAGATGCACGAATACCCTATTCTATTCATCCGGAAATTTTGGTTCGAACCTTTCGTCGCTGGATCCGAGATGCTCCCTCCTTGCACCCATTACGATCTGTTCTCTATGACTATAGAAATAGTCCAGAGAATTTACAAAGATCAATTATTGTCGTCCCAAGAGTAAATACGAGATTCTTCCTGTTCCTGTTGAATTATTATGTCTGTGAATGCGAATCCATTTTATTTTCCCGTCTTAAACGATCCTCTCATTCACGATCGTTGTCTCATGGATCTTTCCCTCAGCGAACTCATTTTCATCAAAAGATAAAACATATTATCATTTTTTCTCGTCGAAATTCACTGAAAAGTATCTGGTCGTTGAAGGATCCTAAAATTCACTATGTTAGACAGCCAGGATGGAATAGCACTAGAGTACGGACGGCACTATGACTTGACTATGAACTCTTTATACCCTTGCCCTGCCTTATTATGAATTTGGGTACCGCTGATAAAGAAACTTACGGGTACTATGGAGGGAGCCTTATCCATTACTTACTTTATCTTAGAAGCACCAAATGGGATAGGCAATGAATTGAGAGGGTTTACCTTTACCAGAGAGATCTTGTGTGGAACTCCCCCGGATAGATTATAAACAACCAGAACTTATGATACATGGACATGGCTAGATGGATTGTAGAGTTGCCGAGGACTCATAGTTTAGTTGCATGCTCCTGCGGGGATGGATGGGAGGCGAGGAAGAACCTGCTTAAATGCTATCATGAATATACTTTTCTAAAGAGAAATGCTAGTTCGACACCGTGGTGGAAGCAATTATGTCTCGACCCATGTCAACCACGCGTTTGCTATATTATATAGATATATAATCGCCTCTGATAAGCTTTTTCGAATCAACGGAACAAACCCATCGGCATTACTTTTATATCTTGCTTCAGGGAAAGGGACGGAGTGAAATGCTTCCTAGATTTTATATACGTAATTACGATGCGGCAGAAAAGCGAGTGGGCACCTTGCTTGGTTTTACCCGTACTACTTCGGGCGGGCAAACACACTAGGAACTCATACTTCTTAGGTCGGTCGGGCCAGTTAGTTAATTAATTACCTTATACTGCGGCTCCGCTAGCCAGTTACCTAAAGATAAATTTGAGTTCATGTGAGTTCTCGACCTCGATGGGGAATATGCTTTGGACCCCTCTCAACACGAGGCGCGTAGCGACGGAATGGATGGGATGAAGGGCATGGAATCACCCAGAGTCACCCAACCCCTTCAGTTTTGAATTGGCAGCAGCACATGCTAGAATAAACTACCTTGCCCCTTTCTTTCACTTGCCAGAGCTAGACCTACCTGGAGCCATAGAACTGAAAGAATCACCTAGCTAATGTGAGTCAGGAATCTTTAGCCTTAGAAGCAAGCCCCGGGTTTATGGGAGGACGGATGGAGGAGGAACTGACCAACAACCCAGCCAGGAATGAGACCAGCAAGATATGTGGGGAACACTCTTTTAATACCCCTTACCTTGTTCAGACAATACACCTGCTATACTATGTAACAGCCCTATATCATGAAGCCTTTAGAGGGAATGCTAGAAGACCAGTTTCAGTGCCGGATCGGATTGGATCATTGGATGCAAATGGGTAGGAATTGGAATTGGAATCATCCACATGGCCATGGGAATTGGCTTGGGGATGCCTCTTTAGACCAGAATCCTCAGAGCAGACAGTATACACTATAGAAGCCTTTAATACTTCGACAGGAAGCAGGGGCATCTAGTATACACTACCTTTTGACTATTTACCTGCACCCACTTGTAGACCTGGAGCTAGAGACCTGGAATCACGTAGCTAGCCTTGTTAGGAAGGAGGATCTACAGAACTTAGAAACCACGGATGGATGGGAGGAAGAACATACAAATGCTCTCAGTCAGATACTTACCTAATTACAAATGCACGATAGATACCGTGCCGTGGTGGAATCTCGACCCAAGACAACCGCGCAGAGCTCTCAAATCGCCTTTGACGCGCTTTTCTTAATTCACTACCAACCCAACCAGAATGGCTAGTCGAGATTGCTACTTGATCAGAATCAGACCAGGGAGGGGCAGATGGCACAATGGGGGAATTACCATGGATAGAAGGGGTCCTATTTGAACTACTTTTCCTTTGGTGGTTGGTCCTTGCACTCGGAAGCGCAAGACCCTCCGGACCTTCCTTTTTTCGGGTCTGGTGGAATGGGCGTCCGATTCTCGCCTAACAGGTTTGACCAGCAGAACAGCAGCAAAAGGAGGAACTTCATCATTCCCGCCCGGCAGCAGCATTCGAAGCAGCAGAACGACAAGCATCTCCATAAGCAGCAGAACAACTAGCAGTTCCTCCCGTAGCAGTTCCAAGAACATTTCCATCAGCAGTTGAACCAGCAACACTACTTCGACCAGCATCCCAAGCAGCACAAGGAGCCCAAGCATTATTTCTAGCATAAGTTCCTGGATCATTTCCAAGAGCAGTTCCCGGATCATTTCTAGCAGCACCAATTGAACCAGCCTCATTCCTGGCAGCATTAGGACCAGCAGTTCCCAGAGCATTTCCAATAGCAGTTACATCAGCAGCACTACGACCAGCAGTAACAGCAGTTGAACCAGCATTTCAATCAGAAGTAGAAGGAGCAGCCGTATCAGCATTCCGTAGCAGTTCCCGTAGCAGTTCCGAGAATAGCATTCCCAGGAGCTGTTCCAAGCTAATTCCCATCATAAGTCGAAATGATCATTCATACACTTTCTCATTCCAATGTATGAATGAACATGATGTATGAATGAATCTAAAACCAACTGCTATGATGGAGAGAGCTGGTAAAACTACATCTCCAAATTACCGCCTAAGCTGGTAAGGCTTCGACCAACTGCTATTATATATGTAATTAGGCTTTCTTATCAATGGACCGCGCGAGATGACGAAATGAAGTTTGGGAAGCCTTTACCTAACCAACTACCTATCCTGAGCTGCAACTCCGTCTTCATTTCCTACCATTATACCACCCTATATTGATCACGGAGATGTATAAATAATTCACTGATGAACTCCGTCCTCATTTCTTACCATTATACCGCCCTATCTAAAATCACGGAGATGTATAAAGAAAACACTCTACAACTCCGCTTTTCTCGGGGAATGTGAACATGTGTGTTTCGGCATGCTGAGGATTGATGAGAATGCCAGCCAGATGAGATTGATGGAAGGCACTGACTCTTGAAGCTGGGATTGGTTGTTAAGTTCGGAAAAACTTAGTTTTTTCCCTCTATGGCTTTGCTCGGAAAATCCCATAATATATAAAAACAAAGTCGTCTTTCACTTACGTAGGGGAAATCCTTTGAAACTCCGAAAGTGGCTAAGGGTATCTCCTAGTATTAGAATGAAGTATGAAAGAACAGACTAATGCTCTATAGGCGCTTGATTAGTGCATCTCCTCAAGCCAGAAAGAAAGACCAAGCAGCTGAAGACGAATACGACCACAGAACTGAACCCGCATCCCTCGCATACGACGCCGGAAAAGCTACTTCACACACAGGAAGGGGAAGAAACAAAGATATGAAAAGAAAGCCCCCGCTCACCTACTCAGTCTCACTAAGAAGAAAGAAGCCTCATCGTAGGGAAGACCCCCCAAACCACATATTCTGGCAAGAAAACTGCTCGATCAGGGCTCTTTTAAGGGAATAATATGTCATTATGCTTGCCTTATTTATTATTACTTGAAACGAAGTCTTTCACGAACGTAAAGTTAGGGTTCTTCACCACTGAGGAATATGGGTCATCGCGGTACGAATAGGAAGGATGCGCTGATAAGGCACCTGATCCTTCCTCCTGATTTACCGTTGTTCCGAAAACCTGAACCGAACTGGATCCCATGATAATGGATCCACTCACTCAACTGACGGATCCACTCCCACTGGATCGAGGACCCTCACCATATGAATAGTGAGTGACTCCGTCCCTTTAGGGGGCTCGACTGTTAAGGACCCGACAGGGGGCTCGACTGATAAGGAGAGGACCCTTTAGGGGGCTCGACCAGCGGGAGAGGAGAGGATGGATACGGGTCCACTGATATGGATCCGATCCTCACCATCGGAATGGTGAGCCCCTCACCATATGAATAGTGAGTGACTCCGTCCCTACCGGTCCTTCTCTCTCTGAACCGAACTGGATCCACTCACTCAGGACCGGAGGCGCTCGACCATAGGGAGAGGATCCTTTAGGGTGCGTTAGCACACTCGACTAATAAGGATGCGTAAGCAGGCTCGACCATAAGGGAGAGGACCGGAGGCGCTCGACCATAGGGAGAGGACCCTTTAGGGGGCTCGACTGATAAGGAGAGGAACAAGGGGGCTCGACTGATAAGGAGAGGAGATGGAGACGGGTCCACTCCCGCTGGATCCACTCCCATCCCACTGGATCGAGGACCCTCACCATATGAATAGTGAGTGACTCCGTCCCTTTAGGGGGCTCGACTGTTAAGGACCCGACAGGGGGCTCGACTGATAAGGAGAGGACCCTTTAGGGGGCTCGACCAGCGGGAGAGGAGAGGATGGAGACGGAGGACGGATACGGAGGACGGAGATGAGATGGAGGACGGAGATGGAGACGGGTCCACCACTCCCACTGGATCCACTCGATGACGGATCCACTTCTCTATTTTATGAAGCCGCAACTACCACATGCTCATAGACTGGTCTTTCTTCTCTCTCTCTAGCTAGGAAATCACTATCATTATATATGTCATTACGCCATACTGAACCTAAACTACTACATGCTCATATATAACTAACTACCACCAT
This sequence comes from Pinus tabuliformis, assembly GCA_031772625.1. NCBI lineage: Eukaryota > Viridiplantae > Streptophyta > Pinopsida > Pinales > Pinaceae > Pinus > Pinus tabuliformis. Next base: position 690,690,021 of record CM062810.1, read on the forward strand.
GCCCAGGTACGTTAGTGACTGATAAGGACCTTTAGGTACTCGACCCCAAGGACCTTTAGGTACTCGACCATAAGGGAGAGGGAGAGGATGCGTAAGCAGGCTCGACTGTTAAGGAGAGGACCTTTAGGGTGCACGCTCGACTAATAAGGACCCTTTAGGGGGCTCGACTGATAAGGAGAGGAGAGGTGCTCGACTGTTAAGGAGAGGGAGAGGTACGTTATGCGGGGAAAGCTTTTTCAGGCCCCATTCTCTTTGTTCAAGTCCAGGTGCTTTATGTTCCGGCGGAGGATGCGTAAGCAGGCTCGACCATAAGGTCCGTCAGGGTGCGTAGCACGCTCGACTAATAAGGAGAGGGGCTCGACCATAAGGGAGAGGGAGAGGTTTTTCAAGATTCCCTCCCATTCTTGCCATTTTAGTTTGGCGGAGGATGCGTAAGCAGGCTCGACCATAAGGTCCATCAGGGTGCGTAGCACGCTCGACTAATAAGGAGAGGGGCTCGACCATAAGGGAGAGGGAGAGGTTTTCAAGATTAGGGCGCGGAACCACTCCCTCTCCTCTCGATGGAGACGGAGGACGGATACGGAGGACGGAGATGAGACGGAGGACGGAGATGGAGACGGGTCCACCACTCCCACTGGATCCACTCGATGACGGATCCACTTCTCTATTTTATGAAGCCGCAACTACCATATGCTCATATATAACTACCACCATTTCACCATCAATTAGGCGGTTTATAGGTACGATTCGCTCGAATCATAATATCGTATACAAAGAGATATCTCATTCATGCATAATGACCAGCAGTCACTTACTCATTGTCTTGGTCGGCATTCATTATATACGTAATTACGTCATTCGAGATAGGAACCAGAATCACCCACCCCTCATCGGGAAATCCTGCTCATCGGGGTGGGAAATCCTGGTTCAGGTGCTTTATGTTCCGGCGGAGGTTTTGGACCTTCTCCCAACTAATTTGGCCATTTTAGTTTGGCGGAGGTTACGAAATTGAGGACCGGAGGGGCTCGACCATAAGGGAGAGGAAGAACTATTTATTATCTTTAAATAACTATTTATTCCCGATTTTATTAATATAAAGGTGCGAAGCCGCTTGTCCCTCCGGGGGCAAGGGGTTTTGCAGCACTATTTACTCCCACCCACAACCGGGAAAAATAGAGGAGTCAATAGGTCTTACCAGGGAATAATTAGCTATTCATCATTACTAGCCTACCTCACCTACCTTTATGCCTAACCTACCTGCATCACTAAAACTACCCATCTGCCTATACAAGATCCCTATAACCCCATGCATCTTCTTCATACCCATCTTACTCTCACTATAGAACCATCATAACTTCTATCTAGCTATACACAGCTATAACACTCCTAGCTCTCCTATCTCCTCTACATCCACTACATCCACTAACTTCATACAGCCCAGCATACAGCCCAGCATCAGCTCATCACAGCAGACCAGCAGACCAGCATCAGACCATCAGCATCCATCCCCACATCCCAGCATACTAGCATACCAGCATCCCATCATAACGTCTATCTCTAGACCCAGCTACATCTTTATCTCTATCTACCTACCTCATCCTCATTAACACCTACCATGTAGTCATTACCACCATGTAGTACTTCCTACCATCTCACCATCTCATCATCAGACCCAACTCAGCATCATTACTTCCAACCTTCTAATCAGACCTACCTCAGCATATACCTACCATATATTCATTCAGACCATATCCTCCTAACTACCTATTCTTCATACCAACCTCATCTCCATTACAACCTCATCTTAATAAAGATACAGATAAAGATACAGATACTGATAAGGATAAGGATAAGGATAAGGATCAAGATACAGATACTGGATCAAGATACTCCTAATACCGAGACTCTATTACTCCTACTGCTCATACTCATACTCCTAAGACTCCTACTGCTACTGCTAACACACTGATGATGATTGATACTATATACACGTGCACGCCCACACATGCGTTAGAAAGGATATCTCGAAATCGCATAATTACAAATAGAATTCATAACTGGCTGGAAGAAGTTCACAATTCGATCTCTCAAAATAGCATAATTACATATATAATATTGGCATTGAAGAAGGATTGAGAGCTAGCGATTTGAGGGGAATAAATTCACAAAATAGATCTGTAAAAATGGCATAATATCATATATATATATGCATGTCAGAAGGAAGGATTTACCTTAACAACTTGGATTTTTTCTTGTATCGGAATAGCTCAGCGATCTTGTAGTACGTAATTACGTATATAATAGCAAGCAGCCTTGCCGAAGGATTTACCTTACCTGAACTAGAGAAGGGAGAACCTTACCTTCTAGCTAGCGATCAGAAAGATCAAGTTTTAGGGGAAGATATTTGCGAAATCGATCTTTCACAATTGCATAATAAAAAGGGCATAATTACATATATAATTTATGACCAGCGATCTAACTAAGAAAGTGGGGCGAGGGTGGAAACGCAAAGTGCCTTGGTGAGTTTTTCACGCTGCCCAATGGATTCCTACGGCGAATCGGTCACCGGCGTGTGAGACTACTTGTTGGCTACGGAGCTTTAAACCTGAGACACTTATTGGCTTGGCCGAATCTGGTATGAATCATATATAATGAGTGACTGGCTGGCTTGGAGAAATGAATTGAACTTCTACTTTGGGGAAATAAAATGAAGTCAGTAAATCGTGATTGATCGATTGATGGTATTTTGGTGCGGTGTGAGGGAGGCTTCGCCTTCCTACTGTATCAGAAAGAATGCATCGGATGGATGCGAGAAGGGAAGAACCAGGCATGCCGATCTTTGCCCTTTGATTTAGAGAATTGTGAATGAAAAGGTTGGAAGAACACGCTTTCCCGCATCGGGGATGGAAGATCTGGCCAAAGAAGGTGATAGCCCTGTAAAGAGTCCCATGGTTCTATTATGTAAGTCAAACGCAGCGTGTTTGAATTAGGATCGCTTCGTAGCGAAAAAGGGCCCCTTTCGAAAGATGTTGGCCATAAATCACTATCCGGGCAACACCCACCTCCCTTACTGGCGCTGCCTTCCTAGCGTGAATGAAACTAGCTGACCTGCATGAATGGCTCAACCTAGCCTCTTTCGCTGAAGGCTCTATCTACCTGCCCTCCCCTCTCTGAATATCTCCATGTGTCTGGCATATGATCCTCATCAACAGGTGCATCGTAAGTAATGCCTCGTTCATGTCATCCAATCTAGGTAGGAAGGCGAAGCCTCCCTCCATATCGTTCAGTGTTATGTGGGCAGGTAGGAACCATTGGGAATATTTGGACTAGTGGGTACGCGAACTATAGGTCACGGGGAACTTGGCATGAACACCTCCAGGGCACAGGGTATGGAGAACAGGTCACGTACAACTGGTAACTGAGTATAGGTTCCCATGAGTAGAGATTAATGCTGACCTTCTAGCTCTGCTGATTGCCAACTTGAAATGACTAGCATTGAAGCCTGGATCGCCCCCTGGCATCGACTCTTGGATCGACTAGCGGCTATCAAAAATGACCTCCTGTCGACTGGCTCTGGGCGACACCTCATTATCGGGACACCACTGTCTATCGGCGACCACCTTCCTATCAATGAGACTGGGTATCGTCGACCTCCTGGCGCAACCTCCTGGCTATCGTGTACCACTGGCTTTAGGCTGACCTACCTTCTGGCATCGACTAGCGGATCGACTCCTTTTACTATCGGCATTGACAACCCTACTGGCGACTATGACTCTTGGCATCTAATAGCGGATGACTACTTGTCACGTACCACTAACTGGGCATGGGGGATTGAAAACTGATCACGTACAACAGGTGGGAACGACTTATTGGGCACGAACTAGAGCTTAATGCACTGAGTATAGCATCCAAAGAGTAGAGATTCAAAGAGAGTATAGCTACATTCATGCACTGACATACAAGAGTTCTAGCCGCACTGTGACTAGAGCTTCATTCATGCACTGGGTAGACCTTCCCGAGAGTAGAGCCTTCACGAATAGACCTTCCCAAGAGTAGAACTTCTTTCAAGCACTGACTGAAAAGAGCTTCTAGGCACTAACCGTATCCAGCCCGGGAGCGCTGATAGTCCATTCGAATAGCGTAGCAGCCACGGTAGATTAGCCAAGTCGAGTAGTGCAGCAGCCACAGTGAAATATCCCAGCCAAGCAGCTCATGTTTCCAACTGAATATCCCAACTGATAAACCGATCCCGGTATCCAAGCCAAGTCGATTAGCCAAGCAGCCAAAAGCCAAGCAGCCGAGTATCCCAGCCCATCTATGACTGGCATTTCCTCCTGGGATCACCACCTGTCATCGAGTGATCGCCTCTTGGCTCGACTAGTGGAAAAGAATCCTGGCATTGAGTGTATCGAAACCTGTCATCGAGTGATCGACTCTTGGCATTGAGTGATTGAAACCTGTCATTTCCACTTGAAATGTAGGTAGTACCGGCATCTAGTGGCTCTACACCTCCCTGGATCGAGTAGCGGGAAAGAGTCCTGGCATAGGCAGCACAGGTGTTTTTTAATGAGGCGTATGACCCAAAACAGGTGCATCATAAGTAATGCATCATCAATAAATTCGAGAGCATATCGATGGCGGCCTTAACAGTCGAGCGATGGCGGCCTTAACAGTCGAGCGTTCGTTACCTCTCCCAGAGGTCGAGAGTTCGACAGGCTCACGATGGCGGCCTTAGCAGTCGAGCCCCTCTTCTTAACAGTCGAGCGTGCTTACGCACCCTGTCGGTCCTCACCCTGCCGGGGGCATCCTTATGGTCGAGTAGAGATAGAGGGTAGGGATAGAGGGTAAGGATGGAGGGATGAGGTAACCAAGGAAGGCAGAGTTGAAGTTTGTTTCCAAGGCAGAGGTTAAGGTCCCCAGGACCGGCAACGGGGCTCGACTGATAAGGACCCTTTAGGGGGCTCGACTGATAAGGAGAGGAGAGGATGCGCAAGCAGGCTCGACCACTATTTACCCACCCACCCCAATCCCCTGAGGCGGAGGTTTTGAAAGGTTTCCCTCACCATATGAATAGTGAGTGACCCCTAAGAAGTAAGGGCCCTCTCCTTATCAGTCGAGCGATGGCGGCCTTTTAGTCGAGAGTTCGCTTTCATTTTACTTATTGGGTGGGGGGGCATAGGTCGAGAGTTCGACAGGCTCACCCTCACCCTGCCGGGGGCACGATGGCGGCCTTCTTCAAATCTCTTTAGGTTGAAACTGACCCAAATTAACTTATAAGGAGGGGGTTTGATTCCTTTCCCTTATGGTCAAGCGGCCTTACGGCACCTTATAAACTATACCTTTTTATAACGTTTCTCTTGGATAACCAGTATTTTGCCAAGCGTCATAGTACTCGCCTTATGAATCCAATACCCATAGCCCACGTTGTTGAGGTGAGGCAGGCCAATGGGGGAAAATAGTCCACGTTGTTTTGAGGTGAGGCGGGTCACCCCTATTAGGAAAGGAGTCTTTGTTTGATGATCAGTTCTGGTTTTTACCTACCAAAGTAGGCATTCTGTAACTAAAAAGCAGCCATCGTAGTGTGAGGTGAGGCGTTAACATCCGCATGAGTTCCGGGGGAGAAGGTGGGTTAGTTAGAGGCGTTCACATCCAGCATGAGTTAGTCCGTGGGAGATACATTGGTAACCTACAGCATTAGTCTCTTGGATAGCCGTTGGTTGGTTACACTTTGAGTCCGTGGGAGATCCATCAGTACACTTGAAAGATTGCCTTCTTGTTGCTGGTGCGTGGTTGATACTATCGCTTGCCTCAAGGAAGGGGAATGATCCAGAGCGCCGGGGATCCAGAGCACCCTCGACGGACGCTACCGCGGATGATACCCGTCCTTCCCTCTTAGCACTTACCGTTGCAGATCCTTGTTTCTTCTCCTCCCCCCTAGCCATCGGCGTGAACGTTGTGAAATGCCATGATTCAAAAAGAAAAAAGTAACTGAAACCAGAGGGTTGGGCAAGTAATAGTGTTACCCAGAAGGTACGTGTGGTACCTAGCAGATTCATTCAGTAGGTGTGATTCCAGTGAATGCGGCGGTCTGGAAGGCGGTGGAAGCGAGTGCAAGGCTTGGGGGGCATGTCAAAAGCTAAGTTGTAAGGTCAGATGGGTAGTTGTGAATTGTATTCTAAAGGTAAAGGTAAAGGTATATAGGTGAATAGCAAGAGTGCCTAGCAAGGTATTACTGACTGAATAGGTGATAAGTAGAGTAAGTTCTCCAGGTGGATGGGTATAGGGGTAGGAGGTAATCAAAAAGTCAAGGCTGCTATTAGGGCTCTTACTAGGAATACGGTTGTTTATAGTTTATAAACCGTATCCTGGGCTCGGCCGGGAAAAGATTCATGGTGGTACCCAGCCCAAGAGATTCATTAAGTAAGTGTCATGTAAGCTGGTAAATCCAGCTGGTGAATGTGCTGTCTGAAGCCCGTGACTAATGCTTTTATATTAAGGTAATGGATCCGTTCAATTCTATAAAGGTTGTTAATACGCCAACCCAGAGGATGCACATAAGTAAAGGCGAGTAGGGATCTCAAGTTATAACAACCGGTCTAAGTGCCGTACCCCATCAAATATCATAAGTTCTGGGAGTATTTCCTAAATTCAAGAAGGCAGTTCTGAGGATCCCATCCCATGCACCCACCACGGTTGTTCCTGTGCGAGAAACTGAAATGAATCCAATGCTAGTAAGCAGAAAGTAAATCAAAATGAAGTGCTCACCCAGGTAGACTTATATACTTCAAGGAGAGGTTGTGTAATGGCCATTAAGGCTGGCTTTTAGGCTGGCTTTCCTGTACAGTCATTCTCGTCAATACGCTCGTCAAAAGGATGGAGCTCGTCAATGTGCGGAAAGGGCGGAAAAGAGAAGAAAAGAAATTCCGGTTATTGATTTGGTTTGAGGGGAATTTTGTCAGGGCCTGAAATACATCACAGGGCGTTAGCGAAGAAGATTGCTTGTCTCTTACTGCGACCCCGTTTGTGTTATCACGTTATAAAGACTTACCTTCCATAATGCGCTTTGGCCGGTTACAAACGATCAGTTCATGATTACAACTGACTAGACTCAAGAGATATCTTACAAATCTACTCTCTTAGGAACAATAGAAATAATAAGCTTATCTCCATTAGTATTATAGGGTTAATAAGCTTTAGGAATCTTAGGAGCAATCTGAGACTTTACTAATACTGAACTTAGACTAGACTTAGGAACACTAAACTCTAATCACTTTAACTAAACTTAGCTCCTCTCACTAAACTTCATCAATATAACTAAACTTGGCTAACTCCAACTAAACTTAGCTCAAGCAACAGGAATCTATCTCAAGGAACAACAACAACAACAATGACTATCATCTCATAAAAACAAACGATCATCACTAAGACAAATCAACGAGAACATAAGCCCGGCGACATCACACACGTGGATAGCCAACAACACGGCTTAAACTGAGGGTTTGACCAAGACAACTACCCAGACTAGACTTTTCATTTACTTTGAGATATTTTCTTTCATTGTTTAAGAAAATGAGACTATTGTTTCATAACCATGATATTAGTCCTCTTAGTATGACCCGATACTCCTGGCAAATCAACTGCCAACAGCAGGTCGTCGTGGATATTATGTAATCTCCACTGGTGGTTTACCTTGTTATTGACCAGGAACCTATTGACCTAGTGAAAGCAGTAACAAAGCAAGAAGCATATCCTGTTCCAGTGGACTCAGTTGATTCAGTAGTTCCAAGAGCAGCAGCAACCATTGAACCAGTGAATGTGCTAGTAAGGGTCAAGCCCGTTGATCGCCCATCATAAGAGGGAATAGCAAAGCCAGTGAAGGCCGCAGGGGAAGCAGGGGCAGGAATCAGCCGAGGGAAAACACATAGGCGAAAGGCACATAGCAGGGGGCGATACACATTACAGGGGGAAAACACTACAGTCACTTACACCTACAGCTTACGAAGAACCGACACGAACGCATTGCACATCATATAATTCATCAAATCAATAACATGCCCATCCAGCAGGCATAAGAACCGATGGAAAAACGAGCTACAGGTTTGTATAGGGCGCATGGTCTGTTGTTTCATCTTTAGAATATATATATCAATATATAGTTATTATAGGTGTCCAGCTTCCGTCATTCCCTGCCTAGCTTGCATTGCCCTCTTAGTTAGATATTGAATCTAAGAAGAAGAACCAGCACTCGTAGTTTCAGATCCTTCAGTCCCATCATCAGATTCAACAGCAGCTGAGTAAGCTGCAAAGGTAGATGGAACAAAGCAAGTTAGAGCGGAGCCAGTTCCAATTGCAATTGACAAAATTCGTAGTTGAACCCGTTGTTTATCCTGTCGAAGAGCTCTATCGCACTGGAAAAGATGCCGGCTCCTTTACTGGTGCTTAGTCAGCTGCATCTCGAACTGCATCCGCCTCTGCGGGATCATTTACTGATTCAAGGTCCACTCGACCTGTTACCTCTGCTTCTAGATTTGGATCTGTTGTTGGCTCTCGAGCTGCTACTAGTGGTGCTAGATCAACTCGATCAAATGCCTTTGCCCATGATGCCTCTGCGGCGCGCTGGTTACCCTGGTTATGCTGCTACCTATGCTACCCATGCCTATGCTTATGTGGATTCTCCAACATGAAGGTATAAGCGGAGATTTTATCTACACTGATGCTGCTTCCTGTACTCTTGGTTCTTAGTTCCAAAAGTCAACTGCCTTTGCCTTGACTTCTTTCATTGATGCTTGCGAGGTAATGGCTTTGCCTCTGATGATGGGTTTGAGTAAGCAAGGTAAACGTTAGGATCTGTTACTAGGACTGGAGAAGCTTCAACGAGTGTTTCTTCAACGGACTCTACATCTGGACCTGGGCCTAGAGTTGCTCCTGCTCCTGGAACTGCTTCATATACAGCTACATCAAGGACTGCTGCTGGGTATAGGTATGCTGTTGCTAGATATGCTACTGATGGATATGCTTCTAGTTCTGCTGCTGGTTAAGATGCTTACCTTGCCATTGGTTCTGCTCCGGCTACCCTTGCTTCTGTGTCTGGGTATGGAACTGCTCGTCTTGGAACTACTGCTTTCTCTGTTTATGCTACTTAATATGGGACTGGTGGTGTAGGATAAGCTGCTACTGGCTCTACCTCTGCCTCTGTACCCTGTGCCTTCGCTTATGGCTTTGCTGGTGGTACCGGTGGATAAAGGTAAACAACTGGGTCTGCTACGTATGGCTTTGTAGCTACCTTTGCTTTTCAGTCTCGATTAACGGCTTAAACTAGTGCTTAATATACTACTGAAGCTACTAGTGCTGCTAGTGCTAGCTTTTGGTCTTCTATATAAGATGCTGTCTACTATGATGCTTATGGATACGGAACTGCTACTTTCACTCCAACTAGGTATTATGGATATGAAACTGCTTACTCAACCGACTCAACCTAATCAACTGCTGCTGGACCTTTGCCATTTGGAGGGAGGATCCCAAGGCTTGACCTTTCGGGACCTTAGGTGGGAAACAGGCAGGTCCTTCTCTTCCATTATATATGAGTTTATTTTGCATAATTCGAAATCTGGCTGGTATGGAATAGGGACACGAATTTAGTCATTCGCCGTCGAAAGCGTATAAGTGAGGTGAGGTTGCAGAAGCCCGCCTCCTCAGAAGAGCCTGCCCCTCACAGCGGATGAACAACATAAACCAGCAAATCAATGGTAAAGGTCAGATCCTATCAGACCCCATCTACCCCCCCCTATAAGGCCTTACCCGCAGCGTGACTCAAGGCCTGTGGTAAGGTGAACAAGAATCTGACCTAAGGAACATGCTGAAGCGTGACTACAAGCAGCCAGTTATTTCTCTCTTTACTGAAGGTGCTACTTCTGGTTGAAGCCTAGCTTGCCCACTTCGTTGGATCCTGTTAGCTATCTCTCTAACATGCTTGTCAAACCAAAGTAAGACCTTACCTAAATCACCTACCCTCAAAGCCCAGTATATCTTCGGTACTTTCGCTACAAATTGGCTATGAAACTACCGAATCATATACATCTTCGGTACTTCCCCTCTCCTTTTAGTCGAGCCTGCTTGCGCACCCTATGACGCCCAGAACCTACGCTACTGGAGCAATCGAACCTACAAGCAAATCCTATCGCAATGCTCACTTGCTACGAAAATCTATCCATGGTACCAACCAAACACTAAGTTCACGTCATTCACACCTCGTTCCAAATAGCACCAATCATACACATTGGGAGAAACACGAAAGTCGTAAACACACATAGAGAGACAGAGGGAAGCACATATTGACAACGGGGGGAAGTACAACCGAATGGACACCCCTAAGCAACCAAACATCATCCGGAGCACATATCAGTCGGGAGGAGCAGATCAATCGGTGAACACAGGTAAGGAAGAGCATACAGATCCATGCAGGGACATAGATCCATCAGAAGAAGCACACATAACATCGGTGGAGCTACGCATCCTCAGTCAGGAGTATACATTGATTGTAGGAGAAAAATGTGCAAAGACTTATTTCAAAAACACTTGGTAATTGCAATTAGTTATTTCAATATTATCTCAAGCTTGGTAATTGCAACATGTATCTATTATTTTGATTTAGCAAATTTTTTCATAGCCCATCAAGAAAAGTCGTTAGGCGAATACTTCTAAACATAAGGCAAGGCCCTTACATGTTACAGGAAGGCATTGCAAGGCCATTCTGGTAAGGTCATCACTTATAGCTCAGGTAAGGTATAACCTTCTAGCTAGCGATTTGAGGGGAAGAAATCAAGGGCCAGGATACTCTTATATAAATCGCTAGCTATTTTTGGTAAGACCAGGATACTATTTTCTTCCCTCAATCTAGCTAGCGAAGGTAGAAGGGAAGGCACTATGGATCGATCGTAGTTGCCGTAACAAATTCACAAATCTGCTCTGCACCCGGGATAACAGAAAGAATTTGTGTAGGCTAGATCTAGAGTGACAGAATTTTCATTCTGGCCTCCACAAATGAAATTTGGTCAAGTCATTCCCGGGATATAAATCCTTAACCCCCTCATCAGATTGGGGAACACACGAAACAAGGATATGAACTGGGTAAATGGAAATGGAAGAGAGATGTTTCCAATTCCGATTCGTTTTCCAAATCAGACGCTTTTTCAACATCCATATGATCTACTAAAGTATATTGGTATTGCCCGTATGATGGAATAATATTTTGGCTCATGGAGTCCCGAGAAGGTATAAACTCCGACCATATATTGCCCGGTGCTTTCTCGGTCAAATACAATATACAAGTGGGACCTGCACTATGAGCAAGCTGCGCGGAGAACCAACCTTGCTTCTCCTTTCTATCCATTAGTTCGACGTCGTCGGTTCTGCAACTTGGTCGAAATAGGGTTCTACCGGGAAACCATGGATTTTTGGGTTTTCGCCATTGGTTACTGGTCGAGCCACTGGAATGGAATGAGATAAGAATCTCTGGAGATCTCTTCCCGATGTCCTGGGTTTTCCTCTGTAGAATACTTCTCCCGAATGGCATAATTGTCCAATTTTTCCTTCCCCCGATCTCCTTTTTGGGCTCCTCCTTCTCCCTCCTTCGGGATCGTCGTTGGCTTATTCACTGGCTGGAAGGTTCGCAAGGTTAGACCCTCCCCTCCCTCCCCTCGCTACTTACTATAGGGGATGGGGGACCAATAGGTATAACCTTCCTCGCCATCCTTCCTCACCTTCCGTTGTCAGGTGAGCCATCCTTCATTTTACTTATTGGGTGGGCCCCTCTCAAATAAGTAACTAAAGGTTGGTCGAGCGGCCTTACGGCACCTCTTCCTCACCCTCCGTTGTCGGCAATTCTTCGGGGATTGGGGTGGGTGGGTAAATAGTTAGCAATAGAGCAGCCTTACTAACCTCACCCCACTTATATTTGCTTGCTCAATCATGCATGATGGCGCGCAATGCTTCTTCCCCTGCCTGAACGAACAAATAGGGCGGGTTCTGCAGCCGATCATTTTAGGTCAAATCAATCTCACGTCGCCATATCTATCATGCATGGCCTGACCCTACAATTCATTCCCCCCTCTACACATGCTATTGCCTGCAGCACCCGAACGAACCATTTTGGGGTTTATATATTGCTCAAGGCTGTGCTCGATTATTGATTTAGAAAGTGAGCGGACCTCTCTCTAAGCTCTGCGCCCCCCCCCTATGAAATGAAGAAATAAGATGAGCTCGGTCCGATGAATGAGATCTTCTTAACCCTTCGGAGTCCCCAACCAACCAATAAGTAGTTGTTGGGATGCCCGCTTGGTTGGTACGGGCGCTAACAAAGGATTGGGATCTGGACCCAGCGAATTGTACATTCTATGCTACTATTATATATAATAAGGGGGTTTCGGAACAGCGAGTGAACTAGGTTTTGGCATCCCATCCTCGAGCTTCCATTTCTTCCGTTAAGGGAGATTCGGGAAAGGATGGAATAGGAAGACGTGTTTCCAAAACGAGCAAGATACGGGTTGGAAAGAGGAAGTTAGCAAAGTTGAACAAGATTGGAATGAGCATAGGAACATGTATCGATGTACCAGATTGGCTAATGCTCCCAGGTTGATGCGATGTATTCCACCGGTTGACGGGGGACTTAATTATTGGTATATTTATCGGTCCAACACGGATTGAAATAGGAGCCGGTTCGACAGGAAGCTTTTGGGAACGCGATGCACCCGGGTAAATAAGAGACGAGATGAATACAGGGGTTAAACGAGCATCCCACACCCGAAAGGTGCCCCACATAGGTTTCCCCCGAAACCCTCCAGTTACTGAGGTCAACAATGTGGAGAAAGCACCTATTTCTGTACCGGTTCCGGGAGAGCGGGGAAAAAGGGGATGTTTTGTTAATGAGAGCAAGAAACTGCTGATAGCCACTGCAATATGAACAGGTATACTCATCCGAGCTGCAGGAACATGTACATGGGTGATTCGATGATTTTCACCTTGTTGAGAATCTGATGGTGCCACCCGAATACTCAAATGAATAGCCATCGCTGTTAAGAACCACCGGAATCCAATGGGGATTTGCGCGTAGCTTCTGGTCTTTGACATAAAGAAAGAAGGTTGTAATAACGGGACGAACATGTTAGAATTTCATCCTAGCTAGTGGAACGAAAGATACATGCATGTATATGGAATACATAATCTATCTAAGGTTATACCGCAAGGTTATACTCGACTGACTATAGGGGGGGGGAGGTATAACCGATAGGATTCCGCATGGGATACGTACATATAATGATTCGATCCTAGCGCTTTGTTCCTCGCTCCGCTCGTGGCACTCCTTGCTTGCGGAGCGGCATACCGAAAAAAGAGAGAGAAGGTTATCCCCTTTCTTTCCCGTAGCTCAGGTCAGGTTATCTTCCTGAGCAGAGCTAAGGTAAGTGACCTTACCTTCATGCTCAGGTAAGGTTCTCCCTTACCTTCGGCTCTTGAGGGGAAGAAAGAAAAGGCCAGGATCTTACCGCCCACACCGGCACAGGACACTTCTATTTATTCCCCTCAAAGACTTTAGGTTAAGGCCCAGGACCGTCTGCCCTCTAGAGCCTTATCTTCGAAGTCTTTCTTTACTTACTTTCATCTTATTAAAGTAAGGTATAACCTTGGCCTGGAAACCAACCTTATTAATGAAATAAGGAAAATGAAAAGAGTTATGTGCTTATCTCCTTGGCTTTATACTTATCTCCCTGGCTCTCGTTACCGACATCAAGGAAGGATACGAGCTCGCGGCCAAGTGAAGGCGTATCCAATTGAATTGAGGAATTGATTGCTTGCCCGCACTGATAAGATAAGAAAAGGCAAGGGTGAGGGTGAGGGACGAACCGCTCTAAAGACCCCCACTAACCAATAAGTAATTAAGAGGGCGAGGACCGGCAGGGTGCGTAGCACGCTCGACTAATAAGGCCGCCATCGGCTCGACTGCTAAGGAGAGGGATTAGAGCGAAAAAAGCTCGACCAAAGCCCCGTAAGGAATCGATAAGTACTTCGGCAAGGAGCGGAGCAGCCTATTAGTCTACTTGCCGCCGGAGACCGACTTCTACGATACGAAGTCCTCTCCTGTTAGTCGAGCCTGCTGTAGCATCCTTTGGGCGGCGGTTTCACTAAACAAGACACTGAATTCTCCTCTCCTCTCCCTTATGGTCGAGCACCCTAAAGGGTCCTTATCAGTCGAGCCCCCTGTCGGGTCCTTGCACTAGGAAGCGCAAGCCCCTCCGGGACCTTCCCTTCACAGGCAAGCGGCCTTACGGCACCTTCTCCGCGTTCCAGTCATTCATTATATATGTCATTATGCCTTAGCAGACAATGCATATATGGGCATATGTCATTATGCATTTCTTCCAGTCATTCATTATATACGTAATTACGTCATTCGAGATATGTCATTATGCATTCATTCATTATATATGTCATTACGCCATCTCGCCGAGGTGCACATCTCTATCTCTACCGCAACTACCACATGCTCATATATAACAATGACTGGTCTTTCTCTCTCTCTCTAGCTAGGAAATCACTATCATTATATATGTCATTACGCCATACTGAACCTAAACTACTACATGCTCATATATAACTAACTACCACCATGCCCAGGTACGTTAGTGACTGATAAGGATGCGTAAGCAGGCTCGACTGTTAAGGATGCGGAAGCAGGCTCGACCAACGGGAGAGGACCTTTAGGTGCTCGACCAAGAGGGAGAGGAGAGGTAACGTGTGAGGAGAGGCCCGGTAGGACCCGTTAGGGGGCTCACTATTCATATGGTGAGGGTAACCTCCGCCAAACTAAAATGGCAAGAATGGGAGGGACGTAGTCGCTTGTCCGCATCGGGCAAGGACCGGTAGGGGCTTGCTTGACGTTAGGAGAGCAAGGGGAATCTTGAAAAACCTCCGCCAAGCTGTTCGTGGCCTAACACACCCATCCTTGAAGAAAACCTCCGCCCTCCTCTCCCTTATGGTCGAGCACCCTAAAGGGTCCTAAAATGGCAAGAATGGGAGGGGAATATTGAAAAACCTCCGCCAAGCTAAAATGGCCAAATTAGTAGAATGCTCGACTGGTTGGGGATGCGCAAGCAGGCTCGACCACTAGGGAGAGGAATAGTCACGAGGAACGATCGAATGGGAGCGAACAGCTAGTAATGGGATACGACCAGCGACCAGTAGGACCTTTGGTGTAGTGGACAACCTTTCCGGATTTGCTTGCTCCGCCTGGCAACCGAACTCTTCAACCTTATTATCTGATCTCCGGTCTGATCTCCGGATTACGCCTTGCCTTGGGATAGTTGGAATAGCCCACTCACCACTTACTCTCTTAAGTGAATGAATGCCCCCCACTATAGAAAGGCCCTACTCTATAATGGGGACCTCTATCTCGCTCAAGTGCCCTACTCTCAACTATAGAAAGGGGTGGGGGAACTCACTGTTGAAAACACGATCACCTTCAAAGCTCCACTATAGAGGTAGGGGGTCGTATCTTATCTTTCGGGTGGGGTCGTTAGGCGTAATTACGTAGATAATATCTTGTAGTGCACTTAGTCTTCAATCCCATATCACCTCTATGTGTCCCATCATTACGACCCTAGACCCACCTTAGACACCTATCACACTGAATAATCCATGTGCCTAAAAGATAGCTAGGGGAAACAATAGAAAATGTAGGGGCACCAATGCTCTTAGACCCACCTTGGCCACTCTTACCACCCCAACCACACTCACCCGAAGATTCTGTAGCTCAAGGAGTGCGGGAAAACGGGGAGTGGCATGACCATTAAGGAAGAGGAGATTTCTTGTCTTTATCTAAACTACCACATGCTCATATATAACTACCACCATAACAAGGAGCCGTAAGGCCGCTCGACCATAAGGATGCGTAAGCAGGCTCGACTGTTAAGGCCGCCATCACCTTTAGGTGCTCGACTGTTAAGGACCTTTAGGTACTCGACCATAAGGGAGAGGATGCGTAAGCAGGCTCGACCATAGCCCCCCCCACCCAATAAGTAAATTGAACCTTTAGGTGCTCGACCATAAGGGAGAGGAGAGGATGCGCAAGCAGGCTCGACTGTTAAGGAGAGGACCTTTAGGTACTCGACCCCAAGGACCTTTAGGTACTCGACTGTTAAGGATGCGTAAGCAGGCTCGACTGTTAAGGAGAGGACCCTCACCATATGAATAGTGAGTGACTCCGTCCCTTTAGGGTGCTCGACCATAAGGGAGAGGAGAGGGAGAGGAGAGGAGAGGAATTCTATATGTCATTATGACAGATATTATATATGTCATTACGGCAGCAAATGAATTGGATTCAAGTTCAATTTACTTATTGGGTGGCCCCTCTCAAATAAGTAACTAAAACAGTCGAGCCTGCTTACGCATCCTCGGATCTATCCCATAGTGTGGTAGGACCTCCTAAGGAGTCACATCTGTCACCCTAGGTTCACCATCTGTGATGAACTCCACTCTAGTTCCTATAGGTGCAAGAACCTATAATCTGTCTATAAAGTGAAGGCTGTTTCTCTTTTTCATATCTACCTGTACCTCGACATCTATCAATACGGGTGCCTCCACCTATATCTCAACACTTGCCTGAGCTATAGGGATCTCTACCGGTGTGAAAGGTAGCCCTTGTGAACCTGTACTAATGTCTATATTGATGTGAGAGCCTACCCCTACACTGGCATCAGCCATTAACTAATCTACCACCTCTTACTCATGTGCCCTGATAGCATCAAGCTCCCTCCTAAGCTGGTCTTGCTTCTTTGATACCTTAACCAACTTCTCTTGTAGTCAGTTTCTCTCCTACTCAATTTTGAGGGCTATTATACCTACTCACTTTACTCTCCAGCTATCATACCCTGTTGTCCTACCTGTAATACCTAAAGGGCTTATTCTCTCTCCCTCTTTGCAGCGGCTACCCTGACTCTCAGGGTCTCACCCAAACTAATAAACTACTACTTTCGATTTATGGATTGATCAATTAAGCGCAAAAGGAACAGCTAGTAATAGCTACCTCTCAGTCAAGCAATCGGGCTGTCTAAGCTAGGTGTTTTCACGCTATATGTGAGCAAATCAGTCCTAGCTTTCATCTTTTGAAGTACTTCAAGTGAATTGGTTTTCCAAGCTTTCATCTTTCATGTAGTTAACATACATCCGGTTCCATTAGGTGATTGTAGCATTAGGATATATCCCAGTACACTACGGGATCCACAATGCATAGTACACATTAGCTGCTATAGTCAGATCTAGTCGGATATGTATCTATCTCGTGAATTAGCGCGGGCATAAATCATCTCGGAGAGCATAAATAGGAGCATCAAGGTTAGCTCCGCTGTTGGTCCACTCGGTAGGTAGTTTCATTACCGGGGGACATAAAGACCTAACGTAGCAATCCTTTAGACTTACAAATGCTAACGGAAATCTCAGTCAGTCAATAATATAACTATTTGTCTAACCTCTCTCCCCATACATGGGTGTACGGGGTAGCACCATTTCAAACCCACGTGAACATAAAGTGCCGACTACTCCCCCTTATCTATCAATGGCTTCTCGTGACGTGATTGGCTTGACTGTCTTTAATTGTGTGTGTTTGTTCGCTCGGTCAATAGCTTCCGTGATTGGGTTTGACTGGGCTCAATGTGTTCCGTTCGTGTGTTCGGGCTCAGTAGATCGATCTCTCCCTGTGTGTCTTTTTGTGAAATCTTTGTCTGATCGATCGATGTTTTGCCCAATGAGAAAAACACGGCCGACAAAACCGCTGGTGACCGGGGTCTATAGGGGGAGTACATCGAACACACAAACTAGCGTGAAAAACCCCATTCTAGCTAGTCAAGTCTGTTCAATCTATTTCATCCATAGCTCAATTCATCACAAAAGGTCTAAGTGGATATATGTAATCTCCACCAATCCATCAAATGAATGACAAATCTCCATCGATCGGATCAAAGAGATTTCATCAATAAGATTCTTACCTTTCAACAAGTTACGTCGTCTTACCGGGTTAGGGTAGCATTTCATGAATGAGAAATACTCCATCGATCGATATAAGATGCGACGGAGTTGGAGTGATAAGCTGCAACGGGATCTTCTCTCTCTGTGCGCTCTATGCATGTGCAAAACCAAACCTATTCTTTTGATATATTCTCCATGCGTGTGTAAAACCTCCCCCTTATCCAGGCTCCATTTATTCAATGGCGTACTCATGATCTGATCTATAGACGAAGTGGCTTACTCATGCATGTTTTCATACCCGGTGGGTTAGTATATGGTTGGAGCTAGGTATCGGTAGGACCTAGACGAGAGGTAAAGGGGATTGGGACAACTGACTAAGAGTCGAGGGCCAGGCAAGGAAGAAACCGAATGAAGTGACTAGCGGTCGGTCTGTCAAGGTGCAGCAACCTCAATGCAACAAGCAGCAAACTCGATGTTTACTCCCAGCAACTTCAAATCTTTCACTCATCCCACTCCCAATGCATCTTTTTCCTGGGGTCATATAACATGACCCAGAGTGCACTCGGGTCAGGAGGTCGCCTTAAGAAAGCGAATATGGGAGGAAGTTGGGAAAGGGCCGGGGATCATAAAGCGAATATTACCTTCCTACCCACCTATCTTTAAGCGCAATCTCGCGTTCGTTAAGGATGCATAAGCAGGCTCGACTGATAAGGATGCGTAAGCAGGCTCGACTGTTAAGGAGAGGACCCTTTAGGGTGCGTTAGCACACTCGACTAATAAGGATGCATAAGCAGGCTCGACCATAGGGAGAGGACCCTCACCATATGAATAGTGAGTGACTCCGTCCCTCTCCTCTCCTTATCAGTCGAGCCCCCTCTCCTCTCCTTATCAGTCGAGCACCCTAAAGGGTCCTTATTAGTCGAGTGTGCTAACGCACCCTAAAGGGTCCTTATCAGTCGAGCCCCGTTGCCGGTCCTTATCAGTCGAGCCGATGGCGGCCTTATTAGTCGAGCGTGCTACGCACCCTGTCGGACCTCTCTTTTGGGGCCCAACAGAACAAAGAAGTATTGGGTGAGTTAGCTTTGGAGAAGTATTGGTGAGCTTGCGAGAAAAGGTTCTTTATATACGTTACACCAGAAATGCCAGTGAGGCTCGACCAAGCTAGATCAATGCTTTTCTTTATATACGTTACACCAGAAATGCCAGTGAGGTTGCGAGCGTAATGACATATATAATGAATGACTGGAATCACTGGTCGAAATGAACCAATTAGTTCGAGATACCGTATCGATAAGTGAGGCGTAGGGTCGATGGTGTAGGGCGGGTAGAGTTGCAGGGTCGAGGGTAGAGAACATGAGGCCCTATAACCCCTGCAGTGGTATATGAAATTTGTCGAGACTGGTGCCTAGGGTGCTGTTAAGACCCTCTCTCTCTCAGCCTAACTGGATCCACTCCTGATGATGCGCTAGTTAGGGCTCCGCCGCTCCATGATGCGCTGGTTAGGCTGCGCTGGTAAAGATGCGCTGGTTAGGATGCGCTTTCTCTCTCTGAACCGAACTGGATCCACTCCCGATGATGCGCTAGTTAGGGCTCCGCCGCTCCATGATGTGATTTCTCTCTCTGAGCCTAACTGGATCCACTTGATGATGGATCCACTCCCCGCGCTTTTCTCTCTGACTGGCTGGATCCACTCACTCAGGACCGGAGGGGCTCGACCATAAGGGAGAGGAGAGGAGAGGGAGAGGAACTGGAGAAGAATATCGTATACAAAGAGATATCTCATTATATATGTCATTACGCCATCTCGCCGAGGTGCACATCTCTATCTCTACCGCAACTACCACATGCTCATATATAACTACGCCGTATCTAGCAACCAAGCTACTACATGCTCATATATATAACTAACTACCACCATGCCCAGGTACGTTAGTGACTCGACTGATAATGACATATATAATATATGCTCGGAATCTCCCTCATTCAGAAACCGATATGAGAGATTTCATTACGCTTTGGTTGACCAGCCCTCGCTCGGTTAATTGACCAGCTTCGAGTGATTTCGTCAAGCCTCTCGATGGCGGCCCTCTCCTCTCCTCTCCCTTATGGTCGAGCCCCCTAAAGGGACGGAGTCACTCACTATTCATATGGTGAGGGTCCTTATCAGTCGAGCCCCCTCTCCTCTCCTTATCAGTCGAGCCCCCTAAAGGGTCCTCTCCCTATGGTCGAGCGCCTCCGGTCCTCTCCCTTATGGTCGAGCCTGCTGACGCATCCTTATTAGTCGAGTGTGCTAACGCACCCTAAAGGGTCCTCTCCTTATCAGTCGAGCCCCCTAAAGGGTCCTTATCAGTCGAGCCTGCTTATGCATCCTTAACGAACGCGAGATTGCGCTTAAAGATAGGTGGGTAGGAAGGTAATATTCGCTTTATGATCCCCGGCCCTTTCCCAACTTCCTCCCATATTCGCTTTCTTAAGGCGACCTCCTGACCCGAGTGCACTCTGGGTCATGTTATATGACCCCAGGAAAAAGATGCATTGGGAGAGGGCTCGACATAAGAAGGGGAAGACCTATTATGCAACTAGTGAGTGAGTTGGGAGAGCACTCGCGTAAGGGCCCGGTTCCTTCACTCCGGCACCGGAACTATCCCACGCAATCTTAGCATCTTAGGGACGGGTGGGGGAAGGTTGGAACAGCATCCCTCTGGGCAATCCCCCTGGATCATGGGCTGGTTCGGACGCCAACCTCATGGATTCTTTCCGATGCAGTAGGCACAGCACCTGCTGAACCAATAGACTCGCTCGTCCAAAATCGGGGAACCAGGATTATGATCACTTTATTCCCCACCGTAGCATCCCTCGACCGACCCATTGATAGAAACCATACGTCTAACCTCTACAAATGGCCATAAGTTCTCATAGCCACAGATTACTTTACCAAGTGGGTAGAAGCCATGCTCCTTACCCACATCACTAGACATATGATTGTGAAATTTCTCCTAAATTAGATTATCTAGTCATTTCAGAGTCCCCCATACCCTAGTGACCGATAATGAAACCTAGTTTAGATCAGTCAAAGTAGGTCGTCGTTACGATGGGGAGGCTACGATCTGCCGATCTCCGTACCTGAGAATCTCCACCCAATGTTGAATTGAGAAATCAATGAAAGGTAGCACCTGGACAAGAAACAAAGGTGTGTAAGTTAACCAAATATCTCTATGGTATAAAACGGACTCCCAGAGCCTGGTACATAAAAATTGATGAGCATTTTGCACAGCACGGCTGAAAGAGAAGCCCTTATGATCCTAACCTCTACTGCAAAGATCAAGGGGGGATATTGTGATCATCGTTGTGTATGTCGATGACTTAGTAATCACAGGTAGTTATGAGAAGAGAATTTTGGCAGGATTTGAAAAGGTCCTTTGACATGACCGATCTTGGTCTATTGCATTACTGTCTTGGTTTGGAGGTGTGACAGACACATCACCGGATATTTGTATATAAAAGAAAATATGCCAAGACACTTATTGAGAAATCCCATATGAATGGCTGTAAGCCCATGCAAACTCCCATGGAACCAGACCTAGTAGGAACCGCACCTCTTATCACTGCGTTCGGGGCAAGATCAAATCTTGATTGACCATGTTTCCCCTCCGATCCAACCGGGAGGGTGGGAATAATCACTTTGGGGTTTCAAGTGATCTCGTACGGGCCCCCCCTATGACATTCAAGGATTTCCCGTCATTGTCTCTGTTTTCAGCAATCCCTTCCCGTCCGGTTTGCACATCATTACTTATTTTCGAATTTGTAAAACTTGCAATAATCACTTCATTCTGCACCCACACTTATAAACCCTGTATTTGTCATTGAAGCAAAATTTGTAAAACTTGCAATAATCACTTCACTCTGCACCCACACTTATAAACCCTGTATTTGTCATTGAAGCATCGCAATTTAAGATTTTGACAAGAACCCAATACAAAAAACCACCTTAACCAGTGTCTGAAGCCGTTTTGACTCTCCTCTTTTCGCCATTTTTAAGAAATATTTATGGTTTACAGTGTAACAGTTGACGGCCCTTTAGATGTCAGAAAACAGTGCGTTATTTACTTTAACCAGTGTATGAAGCCGTTTTGACTCTCTTTTCGCCATTTTTAAGAAATATATCTGGTTTACCGGGACATGTTGTATGGAGTCCTAACGAGGCGGAGGAATTGAGGAATTGCGTCGATGGTCAAAAGTGGTTAGAATCCTGGCAAAAAAAATCAAAAAAATTTTTAGAGGCAGTGTTTGAATCGTGTTTTTATGGTGGAAATGGATTCAGCACCATCAAAAATGTCTAGGACACCTAAAATTTTGAAGTTTAACAACTATAACTTGGATTTACAAAAATTTTTGCTGAATTTTCTTTAAATATAACTGGAATTTCCATAATTTTTTGGGCAACAGATTATGCATAGAAAGACATTTTCTTCTCACATTTGATTTATTTAAATGTGAGCAATAAAATGTTGTAGAAACATACTTGGTTAATGCGAATTTGACATTTTGTGTTTTTGTTTTTAACTTTATCAATACATGTAACAACCTTCAGATTGAGATCTAGTTAATTATTGTTGTTTGTTTTGTTTTATTTTGGGTTTTTTCTTTATCAATATATGTATACTAGTAACAATTTTTAGGTTGAGATTTATAATTATTGTTTCTAAAATGACTTTGTATAGCTGTTCATTATTATGGAGAATAGTGAATATTTATGGAAGTGCTTTTCTTAGCACTATAATTATATGGTTGCTTTAGTGTGAGGTATGCAAGTGCATTTTATATTGGAATATTTTTGGAAGTGTTTTTCTTAATATTACAATTATATGGTTGCTCTAATGTGAGGTGTGCAAGTGCATTTTATATTTTTGGTAGTGTGATTCGGAAAATCTAAAGATAAATTTTATGATTATTTAAAATTGTTGTTAAGATCATGAAATTTGTATAATTAAGGGTTTTTTTGGGTGTATATTTCTTGAAGTGTTATTATTAATGGCACAATTATATTGTTGCTTTAATATGGGGTGTGTAAGTGCATTTTGTATTTCTAGTAATTGTGATTTGGAAAACTCAAATATAACTTTCATAATTATTTGATGTTATTATAAAGATCGTGAAATTTGTATGATTTGTAGGTTTTTTTGGGCAAATATTTCTAGAAGCATTATTAATAGTGGCACAATTATATGGTTGCTTTAACATGAGGTGTGCCACTGCAATTTGTATTTTTAGAGGCAATAATCTAGAAAACCCAAATATAAATTTTATAATTATTTGATATTGTTATAATCATTATGAATTATTAAAAAAATTCAAAAAATCTAATATAAATTTCATAAGTAAGATATTATAAAATATTTTACAAAATCTAAAATCTAAATAAAATAGTAGATTTTTTTTTTTTTTTTTTTTAACAAAATTTCATAGAATGCATTCCTTATTTTATTATTGGTATGAACGATCTAAAAGAAAACACAATGTTCTATACTTGGTTTGGTTCTTTGGAATTTCCCTCTCTCATATTGATTTTTCATAGATTTTCCTATCTCTACTCAATACTCTAAATATAAGATAGGTCTTTTAGATGATTTAGTTTTTCTATATCTCCTTGAGACTTTAAATTTTTTATCAAACTTACAAACATACATACAAATTTATGTGAATTACATTTTTAATTATTAAAAATTTATAAATAACAAATACCATCAACATGGAGTTACTTTACCCTAGTTTTATCTTAAAATTTCTCCACATATATGTCAACCCCATCATCTCTAACACATATGCTCAACAATGTTTCCCTCTCTATTTCTAGCGTAGCTCCTTGACATTTTGAGTTGAGAAACCATATAAAAATATCACTTCAAATTTCCTCTCCATTTATGTAACTCCATTTCCATTTCCAACATTGTTTCCCCGCATTGCTAGTAATGTAAACATATAAAAATAAAACAACCATTCTCCACATGCTATGCTTCTCCATGCAAAAATATCTTGTTAAAAGGTCTCATTAATTAAGCACAATTTCAAATTGTGACATGAGGTGAAGAAGAAACCCAATGATTCAAGTAAGTCTTCTATGAAAAAACCAAAGAACCACATTGAAGCCTAACCCTAAGTTTTTACATGACCCAAAAAACAATTTTATAAAAATATTGACAAAAAAAAATACAAAATACACACTAAAGCAACCATATAATTGTGATACTAAGAAAAGCACTTTTGAAAATATTAGATTGTTTCTCCATAATCATCAACAACTTTACAGAGTTCCAGATATTCTAAAAGCACTAATTAAATAGATTTCAACCTAAGGCTTCTTGTTATTTATATATGCACATGTTTGTGGCATCCAAAGAGTTGATCAATTGTTACAAAAACAAGAAGCGGTTTCTTGTGACAAGTTGGGTTTCAAAACACTATTGCAATGTTTCGATGACAAAATGAGGGTCTCTCAGTGTAGGTGCAAAGTAGAGTGATTATTGGAAGAGTTTTCATATTTGAAAATAGGTGCTCAGGGAGTAATGTCATGCAACCACGAACAAGTGGGAAGGGATTGCAAAAGATAGAGAAAATGACCAAAAACATGTTAGATAACGGGGAAAGAGAAAAAAGACCATCACATTTTTCAAAACTTAGAATAGATAACTATGCCCAAATTTTATATGGTATGAATAATTATTAAAATATATAGCATAAGATTATAATATTTTTATTTATTTAAAATAAAATAAATTAATGAGAAGTATTTTTCAATTATTTTTAAAAATGTGATATTGTCCTATAATACACTATAATGTTCATTAATATTACAAGTATCTTATATTCCAAATTAGGTGGATTTCTCAACCAAATTAAATGTAGTTTAATTATTTGATAGAATTTAAAAATTAAAATATATTTCTTCAATTTTTAATTAAATTGTTATATCTTACATTTTAAAATTAAAATATTACTTATAAATTATATGATTAATATGGTGAAAGTAGTGGACAAATGGTTGGGCTAACCCACACTTAAATTTCGACTCAATCTAATTCTATATCTATATATATATATATATATATATATATATATATATATATATATATTATTAGTACAATCATATACATTAAATAGTTAAGCATTAATCTATGATAAACATAATACATCTAACTTGGCTAAAATTTAAAATTCATAAAAACTAATTAAATTATGACTTTATTTTAAATAATTGTTATTTTATGATTAATATATATATAAACCAGCTTAGATCCATCTTAACTTTGGATCTACTAAGTATCCAAAGGGATCAAATCTAATTTCATTCTCAAAGAAATTTGCATCTCAAAAGATATGATCTATTTGTCAGCTTGGTAGATCCGGAGTTAGGATGGATCTAATTTGCTTTAATTTCATCCTTTAAATAAACTTTACCATGGATAGTCTTAATCTGGAAATAAACTTTGTTACAATACCATGGCTTATCAATACCACATGCCCAAAAAACCATAACTCGCTTCATATAACACTTGTTCATATGACATTTTTTTTTAATTAATAAAATTAATTAAAAGAACAAAAAAAAACATAACCACTTTGAAGATAAATCTCTGAACTTTGGTTTGTGTATGAATATTCTAATTTTTTTTTTTGAGTTTAAATCTCTACCTAATGATTATTGATGATTGAATTAAAATTTTGGAGACCCTATTTCAAACTAGGCACGCTTATGACACAAATATATGCTATTATATACAAACATACACTATTATATGTTGACATAAACCAACCTAGATCTACCTTAATTATAGATTTACCAAAAGCCAAGAGGGATCAAATCTCTTTTCACTCTAAAAAAGGTTTGCACCTCAAGAGATTTGATGGCTTTTGACGCTTGGTGGATCTAGAGTTAAGATGGATCTAAGCTAGTAGAAAATATATACATATATAACATTTCTTCTTGTATAAGAATACCATTGGAAAAACCATAATTTGTCAAAACCTGGAGCCCAAAAATTACGAACAATAAATTGGCTATTTTACCTCAATTTAATTTTAATTATTAATTTTATTTTATTTTATGGAATTTTGACTGAGTCAAAATGTTTACATAACAGGATAGGATATTAAAATGTATCTTCCATATTGGGATGGAAAGCGCCTCTCAGCGCAACTGCTTGGATTTAGATCCAATATAAATTTTTATTATTATTAATATATAGTATTATATATTAACACATTGAAAGTTAGAGAGGAATGGGGTCTGAGACAAAAGGTCACCCCCAGCACATCGCAGAGCATGTGCAGATTCAATGGTATTGAAGGTATCTGTTTTTTGCCCCGTAAACGCTTTTTGTGCTGAGTTTTATCCAAATGGAGGAGATTTAGGTAGACTACTCACTAGATCCATTTGAGTTTTGTTAAATATGGTCGGAGCTAGCTGGAAAGTCCTCAAGCGATGACAAAGCAATAGGATCAGAGTAGGATTTCAAATAGGTGTTAGTAGTTGCAAGGTAATTACCTCCGTTGTAGATGGTGTCTTCAAATCTAGTTGGTGGGCCAACCAAATTCCATTGCACATAACCATAATGCTTGGATGACAATTTATTACCCAAATCTTAGCCTTTGAGAATGGTAGGGGATTCTTGAAAATTTAGTATGTTTTCGAGTTTTGTGCCCCCTCCTCTTCACACAAAGGTGTTCATCGAGGCTCTATTAACTGAGTTATTGAGGGATTTAGAGGTCCAACATGGCATTAGGCCACAACATAGCTCCATTGGTCTCTTGGAGGATTTTTTACTGGAGGGTGTTTCACAAGGTGGATGGTTGTAGGCAGGTTCATCACGTGATTTGGGGGCTTTGGTTTCAATGGGTTTTCCCTTGGAGCAATCACTTTGGGCAAGGACTTTTGCGTTTCTACACCAAATTGAAGAGGGTTTCTCCCTTTGCAACAATAGTTTTGTTGTTGCAGTTCTGTGGCAAGATTCTCTCCAAGAGTATTGGGAACAAAGATCAGATGATAGGAATATTTTTTTGCTAAGAGAATCTAGATCAGGATAGAAAGAACCAACTCTTTCAGGTGGTCAGCAATCATTTGTTGTTAGCTTCTTGTTGTCATTGATGTTAATGACTAGTCATTAAAGTCAAGTTCAAGGGGAGCTTGTTGAGTATTCTTGATGCTAGGGATGTCATTGTTGCTTAAGGTATACAATGTCATTGATTACTAAGTGTAGGCTGCAAAGTATTTGACTTGAAGTCACAAATGCAACCCAAATGAATAACCTAACTTGGAAAGTTTTTTGTCTATATTTATCTTGATCAAAAGAGTATATAAAGTGTTTGGTTAGATAGCCCTCTTAAAGAGCTTTCCAATGGCATATGAAAATTGGTCACTCCCAAGGAATGAGAGAAAAATTGTTTTGAAGTGAAGCAGTTCAAGTTAGAGTGGTCAAGTTTCCAAAATATGGGTCATCTGGGGATGCATTGAGGCATCTAGGCATCTAGTCATCTAGGATACGTCAGAATTTAGATCGGTAGAAATGAGCTAGATATCATATTATCTAAAATTTTCTAGGCTTTGAAGCCATCCGAGCATCTAGGGGTTGCTCAAGACAAATACCCACGGGATAAGTCATATGTCGAATTTCTCGAGTAAGTTGGATCCGCTGATAGGTGGCAATAAATGAAGTGACATGGAATATAGGTGGAAAGTAGATGACTTGGCGGTAGGAGAACACAACACGTGGCATCTAGATGGCAGTACAAGTGGCATCTAGGGGGCGCCAAGTGGGAGTGATGCGGCACTCTGTGGTCATGACATGCGAAAGGTGGATTTGGCATGTTTGGTGGCCAAGTGGCCAATATTTGAGTGACACATGGCAGTGACATGGCATGACAAGTGGAAAAGACGACATGGTAGGTGATGTGGCATCACAGGTGGCAGGGAGTTGACGTGGTAGGTCTTGGGATTTGCACTAGGGGTCTGGTGTGGTGTAGTTTTCCTTTGTATTTGAATTTTCGAGAGTGGGCCATTACATTCGACATTATGTTGTTTATCCAAGCATATGTCCCTCAGATGTTGTAGCAAGCAAGGCATTGGAAGGATTGTCATTAATGTCAAAGGGTGAGTGGCCCATTGAAAAAGATGAGGAAATCCTAAATATGCATAACTTGACTTATATCATCTTCAGTATCCTTTGATGTTATTTAGACTACACAAATGTGTTTAGTGTGTTAAAGCCACGATGAATCATGGGTATGTTTGAAATCATTATTTATGTTCATGTTCTCAAAGAAGAGCAACACAATTGATATTTTATGCTTGGTTATGATGAAGAGTTTAAAGTATATGATGATTGAAGATTGCAAACAAATCATCAAGTGTAATGAAGGGTTTAATTACAAATGCATCATTAACTGTAATGAGAGTTCATCACAAATGCGTGTGAATATTGCAAACATTGAAAGCAAATAATATACTTGGAAGAACTCTTGTTATTGATATCAAAGGAGACACCGTCTTGAAGCAAATCACAAAGGCTTGTATAGAACTTCAATCCCTTTCCAATGAGTATTTACTCACCTTCTAACTCCTCCTCATTGGTGAGATATTGATTTTTCAAGTTTGGAACTCATATTCTTCAATTTGACCTAAATGAGCCTACATAAACTCAAGTCAACCCCATTGCCAAGAGACATAACACTTCATGGAAGGTTTAATTCATATAAATACAAGTTGTGGCTCCTCATTCCAATGATGCAACTTGATCAAGTACACAAGGAAATGCATAAGAATCTGAGGCAAGAGATGAACAATTTAAGGCTCACAACTTGTGAACCTAGGGGCTGAAGCAAAGCAAGGTTTTTATTTTTATTTTTGGTTATAATTTTCTATGGGTTTTTGTGTTATATTGGGGTTCTTTTGGGGAACAAAACCTTGACCTGTTGTTGAGAAAAATGTGGCCCTTTTGTGGAGAAACTTCAGAATATAATCACAACCTCTTGGTAGTCCAACAATCTCAGCCCTCCCTTAAAAGAATTGTAGAAAGATGATTTTTTGTAGCTCATAAACATCGCAAAAAGGTGATTTTTGCAGCTCACAAATGTCACAAAAAGGTGATTTTATGTAGTTCGCAGACATCGCAAAAATACGATTTTTTGTAGCTCGTAGATCTCACATAAAGGAAATTTTTTGTAGCTTGCAAACCTCAAAGAAAGGAGATTTTCTATAGCTTACAGATCTCGTAGAAAGGTGATTTTTTGTAGCTCGCAAACCTTAGAAAAAAGCAACTTTTTGTAGCTCGCAGAAAGATGACTTTCTGTCTTGGAGCCTTGTAATAAACCAAGTTGGAGCCTAGATTGATTTCTTAGGATTGGAGTTCTCATAAGAGATTGGAGCCTCGTTAAAATTAGGTTGGAGCTTGGATTTATATTTGAGGATTGGAGTCCTCATTCAAGGTTGGAGCCTTGAAGGAGTTATAATTTTATTATCCAAGTTAGAGCTTGATTATTTGTAAGAGAATTGGATTTTTCATCATATTCATTAATAAAATTGTTTTCTTGTTGTACATCTTGTGTTCTGGTTTAATTAGTGATCTTAGCTAGCATAATATAACAATTGTAAAGAAATAATGATTCGCTGCCCCCCTCTCCCCATTTTTAGTATTTCCAACAATTGGTATCAGAGCTAGTACTTTCAAGCACAACCTAATAGCTGGAGGGTAGATTTTACAAACACAAATGCAAAGTCAAGAAGGAACGAATCCAAACCTTCTGAAGATATCTCATCCCTAGTCATGAAAACATATGTAATTCAGGTTGGAAAAGCTCCATTATTCGATGGAACAAATAATGTACTATGGAGAGAAAAATGGAGTTCTATTTGATGGCACTAGGATATGCGGTATGGGAATCAATTGTTAATGGAGACAAAACTAGAAAGGATTTAGAAGAATACAATACGAAAGTGATGGAGGCAATATTGAGTAGTATATGAAATTGTGTAAAAAGCAAGGTGGGTCAATGCTCTTCAGCTAAAGGACTTTGGAAAAAGCTACAAAAACTTCGTGAAAAATTTGGTTTTGTGCCTGTTAAATCAGAACTAGAGTATGTAGAACAAGAGCACGAGGTTGATTATGAATCAAAGGAAGTAGATGAAAATATTAATAGTATGAAAGAAATTGAAGAAAACACTGGAGTATATATTGATGAAAAATTAATGGCTACTCTAGAAGAAAAATAGATTGAAAAAAGAAAATAAATAGCTTGAAGAGAAGAATCAAGACCTTGATCGTACAAAGGAAGAAGTCATTCTCTTAAGGCTCATAGCAGAAGATAGATCTAACGACTTTAGCAAGCTTGAAGCACAATTGCATCAACAAGAGGATACATGAAGAATAAGTCAACTCCATAAAAGTTCAGTTAGAAGAAGCAAAAAAGAAAAAGAATTAATGAAGATCAAATTGACAAAGAAAGCAGAAGATTGTGAGAGGTTCGAAGAAGAGATTGTTTCCTTAAGAAATGAGGTTGACAAGCTCAATAAGAACTTGAAAATTTCTCAAGTATTAGATAACATCCTCAATTTACAAAGGTCACCATTTGACAAATCAAGCCTTGGCTATATGGGTGACCCTAATGATGCAGGAGCATTCAGCGCAGAAGAATCATTGTACTTTAGTAGACATAGGGGGGTCTTGTGTTTTAAGGAAGTTGGTTTCCTAAGTGTTGAATTAATGTAATTACTTAAGTTTTGAGTGATTTTAATGAAAATATGAATTAATTAAGCATTGTGAGGCATATTGTAAATGTTCTCGAATGAAAGGGAACATGAGAGAATCAAGATAGTTAAGAGTTCATAGGGAGTGATATCTTTGGAAATTAATTGTAGATCTTGAGTTAGGAATTAGTTCATGATTTATAGGATTGAGAGGATTCTTAGGTTTTAGTTGAAATTAGTAAGGATCTAAATGTTACCAGGAATTAGTTGTAGAATTCTTTTGTATAAATGTAAGCCTAAAAGGCATAGTCAAGTTAGATAGTTAGCTGGTTAGCTAGTTAGAGGTTGTGAGGTAGAGGTTTGACTGTAAGCCTATGGGAAAATTGTGAAACAGAGGCCACTGATATTGGAAATCAGGGCTAAGAGAAGAAATTGTGTAAATATTTATTTATCAATACAGAGAATTCGATTTCTGGTTGTGTGGTGTGTATTGATTAGTGGAGTTATGAATTGTGTGCGAATTAGCAATTTCTGCATAGTATATGTATGCAGGTGAAGTTCGAGTAGACCACAGAGAAGAAGGGGAGTATGTAGGATCGGGGTTTGATCGTTGAATCCGATCAAAGGATCTAAGTGAAATTCAAGGATGGCAGTGAATAAGAGTACACAAATTTAAGCTCAGGAGGGAGTTGTGTTGCAGAACAACAGAAACCAGAAACCCTGGAGAAACCTAAAACCATAGAAGAACATTGAAGCAATGGCATAAAACCGAAGAAATTAAAGGCACGAAGGAAGGAAGTAAACGTGCACCGGAGCCATTGGATCGTTTATATCGACAGATATATATGGTGGAAAAAGAATGGCGGAGGAATAGATTTGGATCGTCAGATCAACAGATCCGATAGATCGACGGTGATCAGCAATTGCGGGGGTAGAAGAGTACGGATTTTCTTGATCGTGGTTGAAGTCCCGTACTCGCTCCTAGCCATCGATCTCATATTTAACTCTTAGATCACAGTCAACTACGGTGGTTAAGCCTATTTTTAATCCGTGTGATAGTTGAAGTCCCGCAGACCGTAGATTTGATGGCCTCATATATCCAACAGATATTGGCTCTTAAAGTGATCGAACTTTAATTCCAAAAACGGACCCGAACTTTTATAGATCAAGGTTTTATATTCCTTATCGGCTCTGTAAGGGCGGTAATCCTCGTGCAAGTGCCTCACTCGATATCGTTGTTAACCGTTGGATTAAGTGTGCTTTGATCAACGGTGGGGGATCGCCGATTAGTTTCGCATCGCAATATTTCATGAGTGGATGAACCTTGGCCTTAAGAAAATGCGATTTGCGATGTGCGATGTTCAGGTGTATCATCAACTGTCGGATTGAAGGGTGAGATCAACGGCGGAGATTGAAGCCGATAAAGGCTTGGGAAAGAGCGGACCTGAGAAGTTTATCCACACGAGTTAAGTTTGTTTGAGTTCCAGAGGATGAATGGGTTTAAGTTGTGATACGACGTGACAGTCGTTGATCTGATGGAGTGAAATCAATAGTGGAGGATGAATGCGATAAAGGTAGAGCGTCGGAAAATGTGCAAAGGCCATGGATTGGCAGAAAGGTAAGGCTTACGTGTGTTTTATGTGTATTTCTATTATATAAGAATTATAATAGAAATAAAGCAAATAAAGGTTTTCTGGGTTAAGTTCGAATATAACCAAAGTTAAGAGTGGGGTTTGGTTAATATGTGTGGGGTATAGAATTAACCAAAGTTTATTGAAGGTTGAGTAAAGTACCACTCAAAGGTTAATTGAGGGTCAGACTTGGATGGTTAAAAGTAACGTTTCCGCATAAACTTAATTAAGATCCTAAACCTTAATTTGTGAAGATTTCACCATAGATCAGGTAATTAAAGCCCGGGACTAGTGACATGCAATTTTATTTGAATAATGTGGGTATTGTCGACTTAGGCTGGCATTATTTGGTACCATAGCAGGTTCAAGAAATTCTGTGTAAAGGTCTTTGAGAAATTTAGAGCAGAGTTATGTTTTAAGATGTGTATGCAGGCAAGAGGAGATCAGATTTTAATCTGACAAGCAGCAGGCACACAGGGATAAAGTGCAGTAGAATTTATAGATGCAAGAAACAAAGAACAATCCATTCAAAGTGCATGAGAATGGTAGAACAAGATCATGAAGGTAGCAGCGTAAAAAGGTGAGAATATTGCAGTAACCTAGAGCAAGGAGTGCTCAATTGGTTCCAGAGGAAAGAACAAGAGAGATGCCAAAACACTGAGCTCAAAGGAGAGAAGCTTAGTGAGCCATATGTAGCAAGAAGGAGACTTGTTACTGCAGAGGTATTGTTGCATCTCACAAAGGAAATTCCACAGAGGATGTGGGTAGAATTGCTAAGAGATAAAAGAAGTTGGTAAAATTTTCTAAATGAAAGCAGAAAGTGGCAGAACCTTGAGGAATTCCAACGGAGGTTGGATAAAGAGGACAATTGTGTTCTTAAAAGGTGCAGAGGAGTTGAAGCCTAGAAAGAGCATAAAGAAGTGCTCAAAGAGGTTCCAAAGACAGATAACCAAGTGCTTGCCAAAAGACCAAGTACAAAGGAAAGCTTGGTGAGGTAAGTGGCAACAGGGAGGACTTGCCGTTGCAGAGGCTTTAATGCAACTTATAGTGAGTGAGTGAAGAACTCATAGAGATGGAGAAGAAGATGACTACTGATATTCATAGCAGAGGTTCTGAGGAAGACCACAACAAAAGAAAAGTGAAGAAAGAGAATGCCAAGGTAAATGGCAAGAGAATGAGTTAAGAGGAAATTGAAAAAGAGATTGTTGAGATGAAAGAACAACTCAATGTATTGAGTATGATACTTGAGGAAAGCCAAAGACTAGGTTGGGTCTTGAAGAAAAAGCCAATGAAGTGGCATAAGTTACAGAGAAGGCTACAACAGAGGCAAGTGAAGAGCTTGGTGGAAGAACTCAGAGAAGTTGAGTTGGAAATGGAAGTTTCCATTTGTGAAGCAGAATAGGGTGAAGTTCTGGGTGAAGATGAAGACTTGAAGACTGAAACTTCAAGTGAGACCAAAGGGTCACATGATTTTAAATCTGATAATTTGTGTATGTTTGCAGGTGAAACATGTGAAGAAGGACAATTCGTTGATATTGTCGTAAAGGAGGAAGAAGACAAGAAAAATTTAAATTTTGTTTTGAAGGAAGATGAAATAGATAGGTCTCATGTAAATACCTATACACAGTTGGGAAAAGGTTTTACTTTTCAGCATATTGCAAAGACAAAAAGTAGAGGAAGTTGGACTCATGAGGATGGCCAAAAGCAAGAAGAAGTAGAGAAGGATATCAAGAAATCAAGTGAAGGACTTGATGAGATTGAAGAGAAGACCATTGAAATATTTCTGAGTCATGTAAAGGACTTGGAACAACATGAGGACTTGGTGATTGAATCATCAAATGAGTTCATGAGGTCTAGTGGTTTTACAACTGACAAGTTGTTTGTGAATGCAGGTATTGCAGAAGACAAACCATCTTATGGAACAGTCTTGAATGAAGCTGGAAGTTTCCAAGAAAAGTATGATGATGACTGTCTTTCAAATGAAGATCAAGTTGAGTTATTATAGCAGAAGGAGTTCATAAATTCCTTTCTCAGTGGAGGAAATATCTTCAGTAAAGATGAGATAGTTATGTCTTATGATAATAAATTTGCTATTGGTAAGAACAACGAAGAATTGATTTTCTTAAATGGCCAAAGGGAGAGTGATGGACAGACATCTAAAACTATCATAGAGATGGAGGATCAGAATAAAGAAGTAGTGTCAACAAGAATTTATACTTGTGACAAAGAAGAAGATAGTGAGGATTGTATAAAGCTTTTAGGAGAAATTTCAAGTGAGATGGCAAATTTATGGCATGAGTTAAGTCTTTCGGAGAAAAGGCTAGAAAACCAAAAAGTAAGTGTTCAGATTGTAAAATTGGAACTGAATGAGAACAAAGAAGTTCACTATAGTGGACAAGGACGGGGAGACATCATTGAAACAGATGGTGTGGAGGAGAGACTAGCTAACAGTTTCGTGAATTCTTTTGGGAATTCAAAACAACATACTGATGTACTGACAGAGGAGGAAGAATTAGAGAAGCACGCTGAATTGTTCACAAAGGAAGAAAAGGCACAGAAGCCTTATGATTTTTATTTTAACAACTGCTTTATGATTACAAGTTTTGTTGCAGACAAGAAGCAGAAATTAGATGTTGCGGAGGAAGATATCTTCAAGGATATTCAAGAATTTTGGGTGGAAGCAATATCTACAGCAGTACTTGGAGCAATATCAAGAGTAATAGCAGAAGTTGGAGTAGAAAAGGTTGAGGAAAGTAATTAGTAGTTTGAATATGAATGGACAATGTGCAGTGAGATGCAGAATGTGAAGGTTTCGAAGTTAGTGGACAACAACAACGACTTGAAGTGGAGAGGAAGAGATAGCAATAAATGGCAGAGTATGGACCAGCCCAAGGATGTGCCGGAAATGGAGATTGACTAATTATGGCAGTTGATGATGAAACAGTCTAGGATGAGGAAAATGACAACAGGAAGGATGATCAATCAGAACTTGAACCTGATTAACAAGGAGAGGAAGATGAAACAGAAGACAACAAACATACAGCAAGAGCGAAAGTGCAAGGCATTTGGGCAATTACAAAATAAAGTTTGTGACCCTAGAGGTTTTCTATCAACATATGAAGGCACATGATCAGGAGATCATGAATGTTTTCTACTTTAGCAGTCTGATGCAGGAGCATTCAGATCAAAAGAATCATTGTATTTTAGTAGACATAGGGGGGTCTTGTGTTTTAAGGACGCTGGTTTCCTAAGTGTTGAATTAATGTAATTACTTAGGTTTTGAGTGATTTTAATGAAAATAGGAATTAATTAAGTATTGTGAGGCATATTTTAAATGTTCTCGAATGAAGGGGAACATGAAAGAATCATGATAGTTAAGAGTTCATAGGGATTGATATCTTTGGAAGTTAATTTTAGATCTTAAATTAGGAATTAGTTCATGATTTATAGGATTGAGAGGATTCTTAGATTTTAGTTGAAATTATTAAGGATCTAAACCAAGAATTGGTTGTAGAATCCTTTTGTATAAATGTAAGCCTAAAAGGCATAATCAAGTTACATAGTTAGCTGGTTAGCTAGTTAGAGGTTTGACTGTAAGCCTACGGGCAGATTGTGAAACAGATGCCACTGATATTGGAAATCAGGCCTGAGAGAAGAAACTGTGTAAATATTTATTTATCAATATAGAGAATTCGATTTCTGGTTGTGTGGTGTGTGTTGCTTAGTGGAGTTATGAATTGTGTGTGAATTAGAAATTTTTGAATAGTATATGTATGCAGGTGAAGTTCGAGCAAAACACAGAGAAGAAGGTGAGTATGTAGGATCGGGGTTTGATCGTTGAATCCGATCAAAGGATCCAAGTGAAGTTCAAGGATGGTAGTGAATAAGAGTACACAGAGTTAAGCTCGGGATGGAGTTGTGTTGCAGAACAACAAAAAACTAGAAACCTTGGAGAAACTCAAAACCGCAAAAGAACACTGAAGCAATGGCATAAAACTGAAGAAAGTAAAGGCACGAAGGAAGGAAGTAAACGTGCACCAGAGCTGTCGGATCATTTAGATCGACGGATATATATGGCAGAAGAAGAATGGCAGAGGAATAGATCTGGATCGTCAGATCAACATATTTGATAGATCGACGATGATCAACAATTGCGGGGGTAGAAGAGTACGGATTTTCTTGATCGTGGTTGAAGTCCCGCACTCGCTCCTAGTCGTCGATCTCATATTCAACTCTTAGATCACAATCAACTACGGGGGTTAAGCCTGTTTTTAATCCGTGTGCTAGTTGAAGTCCTGCAGACCGTAGATTTGATGGCCTCATATATCCAACGGATATCGGGTCATAAAGTGATCGAACTTTAATTACAAAAACGGACCTGAACTTTTATAGATCAAGGATTTATATTCCTTATCGCTCCGTAAGGGTGGTAATCCTCGTGCAAGTGCCTCACCCAATATCGTTGTTAACTGTTGGATCAAGTGTGCTTTGATCAACGGTGGGGGATCACCGATTAGTTTCGCATCGCAATATTTCATGAGTGGATGAACCTTGGCCTTAAGAAAATGTGATTTGCAATGTGCGATGCTCGAGTGTATCATCAACCGTCGAATTGAGGGTGAGATCAACTGCGGAGATTGAAGCCGATAAAGGCTTGGGTGAATGGGTTTAAGTTGTGATACAACACGACAGCTGTTGATCTGATGGAGTGAAATCAACTGTGGAGGATGAATGCCATAAAGGTAGAGCGTTAGAAAATGTGCAAACACCGTGGATTGGTGGAAAGGTAAGGCTTACGTGTGTTTTATGTGTATTTTTATTATACAAGAATTATAATAGAAATAAAGCGGATAAAGGTTTTATGGGTTAAGTTCAAATATAACCAAAGTTAAGAGTGGGGTTTGGTTAATATGCGTAGGGTATAGAATTAACCAAAGTTTATTGAAGGTTGAGTAAAGTACCACTCAAAGGTTAATTGAGGGTCAGACTTGAATGGTCAAAAGTAACGTTTCTGTATAAACTTAATTAAGAGCCTAAACCTTAATTTGTGACTATTTTCACCATAGATCAGGTGATTAAGGCCTAGGACCAGTGACATGCAATTTTATTTGCATAATGTGGGTATTGTTGTCGGAAATAATACTGAGAGGGGGGGTGAATCAGTATTATCAAGTTCTTTTAATAAATCTTCCTTATTTATACTTTGAATTATTCTTGTATGTCAGTACCATAAAATAATGGGCATGAACAAGAAAAACAGATAGTCACACCAAAGAACACCAGATATAAGGTGGAAACCCAATGTGGGTGAAAACCACCTGCTGCAATATGTCTCTATCTTCTTTCAATTAGAAACTCCTTTTACAATGATTTTTTACATGTGTAGTCCTTTACCAGTACGCTGGCTGCAACCTGCCAACTCTCTCTCGTTTTCCAGTCTCTCCTGGAAGGGAGCTACAACCCCCTACTTCTTTTCCTTCAAGGACCACTTTTCATAAATTTTCAAACTGGATTCAAGAATATCAAATAATCATCAAGTACATGCAAATTTCCCAAACTCCTTATACAATCAACCAAGAATCACCCAACTTCTCAGAATGCTGTAAACAGAAAGATAGTACCAGAAATATAAACCCAGAACTCTGCAGCAATAAATAAAAGATGACCAACAAATGTTTTAAGACAGATTCGCAATTTATCTTTATCTGGGCTGCGTGGCTTCGCACTTCACCTTCTGCGTCTCTGCGTATCCCCGCAGAGAGCCTTCCGCTGCACCGCGTACCCACGCACTGTTCCTTCAATCACGCCGCGTACTACTACTGTGGCCACGCACCCTCGGCTTCTATCGCGCCGCGTATCTACGCACCTGCGGCTTCTGTAGCGCCGCGTACTTTCACTGTGCCTCCGCACCTGAACCTCTGCCACGCCGCGTACCTTTATTTAATCTTCCGCACCTGAACCTCTATCACGCCGCGTACTTCCGCACTGGGACTTTGCCTTCGCTGCGTACCCTCGCACTTTCACTGTGTATCACCTGCGTTCCTCCGCACCGGGACTTTCACTCTGCTGCGTGCGCCCGCACTTTCATAGTGAATCGTCTGCGTACCTCTGATTAGGACCCAATTAAATGATCCACCAATGTGCCTCTGACAGTCAGATACACAGATCTGATCATGCGCCCGAGAGATCAACTTCACTTTTATATAGATCAAGCTTTTAAACCGATAACCCAATATTTTAGATCTTAAGATATTCAATTTGCAAAGATGCATTGGTTAAGTGATCTCCTTTCCTATTTATAGTCAAGCCCTTATCCACACCATGGGACAAAACCATCAATAACCAATACAAGGGAACCAAACCGGGGCTAAATTAGATCCTATACCACGGGCCAAAACCATAGGATCAAGAACGGCGGGCTAAATACCACGGGCCAAACATAAGAAACCCCACATGAGCGCGCTTTTCTGCCTTGAAGTGAGCGAACTGGGGGACCGCACCTTCTAAACGAATAACTTGCAGGTATGACCGCACCTCCTCAACGCAGAACCTGCGGGTCCGCACCTTTTCAACCATTCACCTGTGAACCTCTTAATTTCCATCATTTTGAGAGCCTGAACAGAGTATTGCCACTTGAGTGAGTTGCCATCAAGTACAACACCTGTAACATCTGTAACATAGAGCCATACCAGAATCATAATGCCAACAATCTCCCCCTTTGGACTTGATGGCAACCTCAAAAATCCACAACGTCATTCTCCCCCTTTGACATCAAGGGCAAAGGGTTATGCTCCCCCTAAGAACATGCTCCCCGTGACTATAAACCAGATCTGCAAAGAAGAACCATAATCCACCAAAGACCATAAATGACCATGAAAGAGATAGAGACATATTGCAGCAATATTCAGACCAGCATCCATGATCTCCTTCTGCACTTCCTCCATAATGCCAACAATGCATTATATGCTCCATTCGATCTTCGACCAATCCGCAACCCAGCACATGTACGCATATACCCCAGATGAACCTTGCGTACAACCAACCATCAGAAGAGATTCAACAGCAAGATGATGCATCAACAACCCCCAACTTTTGCCTGAGGTATTCAAAGGTCTCCCTGGGCAATGGTTTGGTGAGTATATCAGCAACTTGTTCCTTAGAAGGAACATACTCCAACTTGACCTTTTGTTCAAGCACTTGTTCCCGGAGAAAATGATACTTGATCGGTATGTGCTTGGTTTTTGAATGCATGACTGGGTTCTTTGAGATGCTGATTGCACTTGTGTTATCACATAAGATGGAGATAGGTGGTGTACAAGTGATTTGAAAATCCTGCAAGGTCTGCATCATCCAAAAGAGTTGAGTGCAGCAAAATGCAGCAGCAACATATTCTGCTTCAGCTGTAAACAAGGCAATCGAACTCTGTTTCTTGCTGAACTAAGATACTAATCTAGAACCCATAAAGAACGCACCACCACTTGTGCTCTTCCTGTCATCCACGCTTCCGACCCAATCTGCATCTGTATAAGCATGAAGTGTGAGATCTGTATCTTTAGGATACCATAAGCCATAATTTTGAGTCCCTTGAAGATATTTGAAAATTCTCTTCACTGCCTGAAGATGAGTCTCCTTTGGATTTGCCTGAAATCTTCCAACTATTCCCACTGCATGCATGATGTCCAGTCGGGTACCTGTCAAATAAAGTAGACTTCCAATCATAGATCTGTAGGTTGGTTGATGCACTGCTGCTGATTCATCATTTGCACTGAGGCTACATCCTGTGACCATGGGTGTACATACTGGTTTTGCATCTTCCATGCCATATTTCTTTGAAATCTGTTTGAGATACTTGGTGTGAGACAAGAAGATCCCTCCTTCTTTTTGTTGGATTTGCAAACCAAGAAAATATGTCAGTTCTCCAAGCAAGGACATTTCGAATTCTTTCTACATCACCAAAGCAAAGCTTTGACTCATAGATTCTTCATTGCTGCCAAAGATAATGTCATCTACATACACAACAAGTATTAGCAATTTCTCATTTTCAATTTTTATATAAAGATTGTTGTTTGCTGACCCTTTTGAAAAACCTTGTTGATGAAGATATTTGTCCAAACGATAGTACCAAGCCCTTGGAGCTTGTTTAAGACCATAGAGAGCCTTTTTCAGTCTGCATACAAGATTTGGATCATTTCCAAGAATGAAACCATATGGCTGCTCAATGTATACTTCTTCTTCTAAGTCTCCATTCAGAAAGGTTGATTTCACGTCCATTTGAAATACTTTGAACTTTTGAAAGCTTGAGAGAGCAAGGAACATTCGGATGGCCTCAAGTCTTGCAACAGGAGAAAAAGTTTCTTCAAAATCTATTCCTTCTTGCTGCGCATACCCTTTACAAACAAGTCTGGCCTTGTTTCTAATTACTTCCCCATTTTCATTCAACTTATTTTTGAAGACCCATTTTGTCCCTATAACATTTTCGATCTGCTCAATTTCTTCATCCATTGCTTTGACCCAACATTCATCTTTGCATGCCTCTTTTACATTTTGTGGTTCAGTGGAGGAGAGTAATGCCAAATAGCTTGAAGCTTCTGCAATTGTTCTTCTTGTTTGTACACCTGCTTCTTTCTGCCCCAAAATCTGAGATTCTGGATGATTCTTCCGAACGTACCGGGATGGAGTCTTCTTTTCTATCGTTATCTGTTCTTCTGGTGCTTCTTGAGGTTCTTCTTCTTCATCATTCTGTCTTTGAGGGTAGTCTTCATCTTCATCGATATTTTCATGATTTACTTGCCTAGGAATGTATCCCTTTTCATCAACCACTACATCAATGCTGTCAACAATTCTTCCAAGTCTTTTATTGTAGCACT
Source organism: Pinus tabuliformis (assembly GCA_031772625.1). NCBI lineage: Eukaryota > Viridiplantae > Streptophyta > Pinopsida > Pinales > Pinaceae > Pinus > Pinus tabuliformis. The sequence continues at coordinate 690,731,267 of CM062810.1, forward strand.
TATATGCTTTGCTGTGTGGAGAATAACCAAGAAGAATGCCTTCATCTGCTCTAGGTTCAAGTTTGCCAAGTTGCTCATCAGTATTCTTAATATAGCATTTGCTCCCAAAGATTTTGAAGTGCTTTACCGAAGGAGTCTCACCATACCAGAGCTCATGAGGAGTTTGAGTGCTGTTCACTCGGACATTTGTTTTGTTGAGAATAAAAAACGCACCATATGCAGCTTCACCCCAGAAAGTTGCGGGAGTTCCAGACTCATCCAGCATAGCACGAGCCATTTGTTGGACTGTTCTGGTCATCCTTTCCACCACTCCATTTTGCTGAGGAGTTCTAGCTGTAGAGAATTCTCTTCTTATCCCATTTTCTTCACAGAAATCGAAAAATTCATTTGAGGTAAACTCCCCACCTCTGTCGGACCTGAGGCACTTAATTTTGTAACCTGATTCATTTTCAACCAAGGCTTTGAAGGATTTGAATTTTTCGAATGTTTCGTCTTTGTGCTTCATAAGTCCTAACCAAACAAACCTGGAGAAATCGTCAATGAATAATATCAAGTATTCTTCTCCTCGAGGTGTCCTTTTCCTAAATAGACCACATACATCTGTATGGACTAGCTCAAGAGGCATGCTAGCTGATCCTTCCTTCTCTGGGAAGTTAGTTCTGGTTTGCTTTCCAAACTGACATGATTTGCATATGGTGTTTTCTGGAATTTTGATATCTGGAAGACCACGAACTGCCTGATATTTGCATGCTTTCCTTATTTGTGAAAAGCTTAGATGCCCCAACCTCCGGTGCCATAACCAGTGTTCATCATCCTTGCTCAAATAGCATTGTTGTTGTCCTTCTTCAAATATGTATAGATTATTTGGAGTTCTTCTACCTTTGATAACTGTTTCACCTGTATTAAGATCACAAACACGACATCCATTTGATCTAAATATTACCTCGGTTCCTTGATCACACATCTGGCTGACACTCAGAAGATTATGCTTCAATCCATCAACATACAAAACATTTCCAGCTTTGACCTTTTCTTTTAACTGAGCAGTGCCTTTTCCTTTTATAGCTGCAAGAGTATCATTGCCAAAAGAAACTTTTTTTCCCTTTTCTAAAGCAGAATATGATTCAAGTTTTTCTTTATCACCTGTCATATGCTTCGAGCATCCACTGTCGATGTACCATAGATTTTCTTGTCCCTCTGCATAAAAGGCTATCCCACATCTTTCTGTTTGTGGTTCCTTTATTCTCCATGTTCTGGTGCTTGAGGCTTGTTCCTTTGTCTGCTGAAACCTGCTCCTGCATTCAGAATCTTCATGACCAAAGTTATTGCAAATAGAACATTCAACTTCATTTTCAAGAGTTGAAAAGTTGTTATAGGTCCTTTTTGTAATCCCAGTCATACTTCTTTGTTTTTGAGCTTCTCTAGTCATGATTGTTTTATATGCAACACATTGAGCTGCTTTGTGACCAAAGTTATGGCGAGAGAAGCATTGTCCATTGAAGAAACTTCTGCGGTTATCAAATCTACCGGCCAAATGATTGTAATTCCTATTGTCATCCATTCTTGAAGAAAATTGAGAGGATTTTACCTGTGGCTGGTTGTAGCTTTTGTTCATCCTTAAAACGGATTGCCCCTGGTTTACCTGATAGTCTTTGTTTGTTCTTGATGTAATTCGTCCCTGCTTTACCTGGTGATCTCCATTGTGCTTTTGCTCATTCCTTCTTGCTACATCAAGATAACTCTTTGAGGTGGATGTTTGAGAAGTTTCTCCATTATACCCCAGACCTGTCTTGTTTAGTGGAGAACGTTGTACATTGATGATCTCATCCAGAGTTTCAGATCCTTTGACAAACTTAAGATTAATAGCCTTTGTTTTCTCAATCTCTTTTCTAAGACCAACAATTTCACCTTCTAACTTTTCAAGATATTTTTCTTTTTCATCAATTTGAAATTGTAGAGTATCAATGATCATATTCTTTTCTTCTATACATGTCTTGAGTCTAGAAATTTCTTCATAAAAGCTATCCACATCTATAGCATCCATGTAATCATCATCTTCAAATGCCATTAAAATTTATAGTCATTACCTCGTTCTTCTTAATCACTATTTGATAGACCATCACTATCTTCATGAGTGTAGTAGCTTTTCTTATTTGCATTCTGTTTCTTGTTCCATCTAGCAGGTTCCTTTCCTTTGTCAATCTTATCCTTATGAGGACATTTCGTAGCATAATGACCTACTCTTCCACAAGCAAAACATTTAAAAGGTAACTTACCTCTGAACCTTCCAGTTCCCCGTTGAAGATTTCTGACAAAATTTGATTATTCTTCTTCTTCTGGCACGTGACTTGCTTCATAGTAGTCTCCTTTGCCTGAAGCCTTGAAAGCAGCTTCTCTCCTGTCTGATGGACCTCCTTTTCTCATTTCATAAGCAGTTAGAATTCCGTGTAGCTAAGACATAGTAAGAGTTCGTAGATTTTCCTTTTCTTCTATTGCAAACACTTTAGATTCAAACTTGGGGGACAATGATCTTAGAACTTTTTCAACCACAATAGCCTCTTTTATTTATTCACCCAAGTTTTTCATGCAATTAACAATCTCGTCTATCTGAAGGAAATAATTAGCCACACTTTCATCATTATACATTCTGAGATTCTCATACTGAATCCTGAGGGTTTGAAGTTTAGCACGCTTTACCTGTTCATCTCCTTCGTAGCTCAAGACAATCTTGTCCCATATTTCTTTTGCGGATTTATATTGCATAACCTTCACGAATTCTGTTTGAGATAAGCATCCCAACAGAGTATTGACTACTTTAGCATTTGTTTCATATTTCTTCTTCTTGGCCGGATCTGTAGGAGTAGCTGAAGGAAAAGTGTAGCATGTATCTATGATATCCCAAACTTCTGTACCAAGAGATTGAAGATAGGCAGTAACTCTTACCTTCCAATAATTGAAGTTTGTCCCATCAAAAATTGGTGGCCTGATTGATGCTTCCCTCTCGTAGTTGCTTATGATGAATGATCTTCCTTCAAGCGATCAAGCTTCTCTGAAGGACCTGCTCTGATACCAATTGTTGGAAATAATACTGAGAGGGGGGGGGGGGGGAATCAGTATTATCAAGTTCTTTTAATAAATCTTCCTTATTTATACTTTGAATTATTCTTGTATGTCAGTACCATAAAATAATGAGCATGAACAAGAAAAACAGATAGTCACACCAAAGAACACCAGATATAAGGTGGAAACCCAATGTGGGTGAAAACCACCTGCTGCAATATGTCTCTATCTTCTTTCAATTAGAAACTCATTTTACAATGATTTTGTACTGGTGAAGTGCTTTACCAGTACGCAGGCTGCAACCTGCAGAGAGCTACAACTCTCTCTCGTTTTCCAGTCTCTCCTGGAAGGGAGCTACAACCCCCTACTTATTTTCCTTCAAGGACCACTTTTCATAAATTTTCAAACTGGATCCAAGAATATCAAATAATCATCAAGTACATGAAAATTGCCCAAACTCCTTATACAATCAACCCAGAATCACCCAACTTCTCAGAATGTTGTAAACAGAAAGATAGTACCAGAAATATAGACCCAGAACTCTGCAGCAATAAATAAAATATGACCAACAAATGTTTTAAGACAGATTCGCAATTTATCTTTATCTGGGTTGCGTGGCTTCGCACTTCACCTTCTGCGTATCCCCGCAGAGAGCCTTTCGCTGCACCGCGTACCCACGCACTATTCCTTCAATCATGCTGCGTACTACTACTATGGCCACGCACCCTCGGCTTCTATCGCGCCACGTATCTACGCACCTGCGGCTTCTATAGCGTTGCGTACTTTCTCTGTGCCTCCGCACCTGAACCTCTGCCATGCCGCGTACCTTTACTGTTCTTCCGCACCTGAACCTCTATCGCACCGCGTACTTCCGCACTGGGACTTTGCCTTCGTTGCGTACCCTCGCACTTTCACTGTGTATCACCTGCGTTCCTCCGCACCGGGACTTTCGCTCTGCTGCGTGCGCCCACACTTTCACAGTGAATCGTCTGCGTACCTCTGATTAGGACCCAATTAAATGATCCACCAAAGTGCCTCTGACAGTCAGATACACAGATCTGATCATGCACCCGAGAGATCACAACTTAATAGATTCACTTTCAACTTCACTTTTATATAGATCAAGCTTTTTAAACCGATAACCCAATATTTCAGATCTTAAGATATTCAATTTGCAAAGATGCATTGGCCAAGTGATCTCCTTCCCTATTTATAGTCAAGCCCTTATCCACACCATGGGACAAAACCATCAATAACCAATACAAGGGATCCAAACCGGGGCTAAATTAGATCCTATACCACGGGCCAAAACCATAGGATCAAGAACGACGGGCTAAATACCACGGGCCAAACATAAGAAACCCCACGTGAGCGCGCTTCTCTGCCTTGAGGTGAGTGAACTGGGGGACCGCACTTTCTGAACGGATAACCTGCGGGTATGATCGCACCTCCTCAACGCAGAACCTGCGGGTCCGCACCTTTTGAACCATTCACCTGCAAACCTATTAATTTCCATCATTTTGAGAGCCTGAATAGAGTATTGCCACTTGAGTGAGTTGCCATCAAGTACAACACCTGTAACACCTGTAACATAGAGCCACACCAGAATCATAATGCCAATAATTGTCGGCTTAGGCTGGCATCACCTACAATCCCTAAGAGTCATATCCTTCGTAGCTCTAGTCCTAATGAAAGCAAAAAAGGAAATCAAAAATGAATATGGAAGAAAAACTTTACCAATAAGCTATGCAAATAATTTCAAAGGATTCATACACAATGCAAGTAGTAGTAAGGATCAAGACAAGTTTAAGTCTCCCTCGAGGCAGAACAATTTCAAAATATTAGCAAGAGAATGTTATTCATCTAGTTACATAAGAATATTTTTTGGTTATTGTTATTCTTGCACTAATTTCAGTCATAAAGCTAAATATTGTAAACCATATTGCAAGGATCAGTGAAAAGGTTATCATTTAAACCCTAGAAGGAAGATTGCAAGTAGACAAGGAAGAATCCCCAATGGCTATTACGATTCAACTCCTCCACCATTCAGGTTCAATGTAAAATGTTATAAATATCATAACTTTGGACATATAATACGAGATTGTAGAAGTAGATTGAGATGGTATCTCAAACAAATCAAAGAAGAAAATCTACCTACTAAGCACAAACAAATTCCAATAAAGTTTAGAGAAGAAAACAAGAGGAGACAAATACAGAAGAACATGTTTTTGTCCTAAATTGTTGAAGCATCTTCAATTTGAGTGCTCCAAGGTACCAATCAAGTGATAAAACTCAAATTATTGAACACATGAAGGATTCACTCCCTCATGTGTATAATATCCTATAAGTTATGCAACCTCTACTATAATCTCTTGACCATGCTACTATAAATCCTCAAAGCCTGGATGCATCAAGTTGTTCATGGCTTCACAAAGCCCATTACTGGTATGCCTCCCTTCAAGGATGTACCTTTCCATTTCTAAAGAGCTTGTGCACATAATCTTGGATACTCATGCAAAAGGGAAAAGTTTGGATGAAGTACTAGAGGAGGTCTATTTACTACTTCCAAAGAGAGTAAAAGGTCCTGTTGATCAACAAAAATGTCCTTCGTCAACATTAGGGGAGACCACCTGGTAAAGAACTTAAAGTAGCTCCTTTTCTGTTGAAGATGGTGGTTCCGACTGGTTGTGGGTCCAGTTACCCTGTCATCTAAGACTAACCTAAAACTAATATAACATAAACTAAGAGTTAATTTATCCACATCATACTATGTTACATTTCCTTTATATTAGTTTTTAAAGATGTAAATTAAAAGAATAGATTAACACAAAGGTTTGATCAAATTAAAGGCTGATCAAACGCCATTAAATGATTTATTTGCCTCTTTAAGAGAGGATTTAAAACAAAACAAAGATGTCGATGTAAAACTAATTTAAAACATGAAAAACCTATCTCGAACTAGAATGGGATAGCCCTCTCCCAATCCAATAGCAAGTTAACTAAAATGGGGGAAGGACTGATATGATTCATCATGTGATTTTGTATTAATTAAAGGAAGTAGTTCACATTAACTAATACAAGTGGAAAGAAAATAAGCTTGCAACTGAATAATAAATAGTTATCAGTCACTACAAAAATACTTCAACGAATTAAGATTGATTTCGATCTCATTATACACTGCAAAGATAGATTTAACAAAGTTTCAACAACAAAATGTCAATGACACAACAATAGTGCATAATATCAACGAAACATAATATTGTTTAGAATAAAGACCAGAACAAAAAAAATGAAACTTTAACAACAAGACAATAATCCTACATTTTGGTAATAGTACACAAGAATAAGAATTAATTAAAACCATGTCAGAATTTTATTACCACAGTTCTGAGGGTAGCTCTGACCCTTAATGAAAGTGCTTTCAATAGTTCAAAGTCCCTTTATAACAGGGCCATAACTTCTATACAATAAAACTCTTTGCGCTCTATAATAGTGCGAAAGAAGAAATCGAATTATTACAGAGCCCCCTGTGTGTGATCGTGACCTCCCCGATTTCATTGAAGAGACATGTATTTATATAGAGTTTCAAAGTTAACAAATCCCTTCGGTTTCTCAACAAACAAGAAATAAAAAGTAAATGAATTTGGAGGTTTTGTATTTTGTTGAATCGCAAGGTGAACTTAGAAGATCTTGGAAGCTTCATTTGGATTGGATTCGAATAGTCTTCAAATGAGCGGAAGGGTAGTTTCCAACAAATTCTTTGAATAGCCTTTTTCAACAACCTTTGTCTTTCTTTAGTGCTGTAGTGGTTCAACTGTTCCATTAAAACCGGAAGACAAATTTCTTCCATAATCGGCCCTACAATCCAAATACAACAAAGCAATCAACGTTTTACAAATAATTTGAATCCATACTAATCCCAATGAAAAACCAATGATAAATAGCCTGAGACCATTAATAGTGGTTGATTTAAAACTTAATAGTAATAAGCAAATCTAAGGGTGGTAAATGGTGGACACAGATGGATATCAAAGGTTTTGAGTATTAGAGTTTTAACATAACACACTTTGCAAAAACTTGTGATATATGGAAAGTTATGATGAGGAGCGGATGCGATATTATATTAAGTCGTCGTGATAAAGCCCATTGGATCTGCAACGAAGAGGATTCAAGATGACAATGTTATCTCCAAGAGGATTCAAGATGATGATGTCATCCCCAAGGGTAAATATTTTGGAGGGAAACAAAAAAAAAAAAAAACTATTTTTGTTTTAAATTGTATTTTCAACTTGTCTCCTTATATGTTTACTCAAATGTTAAGTTTAGACACCCATTGGATGCATAACTAAATTCCACCTCCAACGAGAACCCACTATGAATACTTCCAAGCATACCCACATAAAAAATAAATAAATAAAAATCATGTTATTTCAATTATTTTATTTTATTTTTATTTTTTCATGTGGGTTTGCTCAAAAGTTTGCATAGTGGGTACTTGTTGCATGCATAATTTAATTCTGCATCCATTACGTGTATGAACTTGACATTTGAGTAAACCTATAAGGAGATAAATAAAAAAAGTAGTTTCCTTCCTTTTTCTTTAAAAATTCACAATTCTTATTTTATTATTTTCTTTAGGAGGCCCATTTTAGACCTCAAAAGTCCCTTAATGTTTCCAAGATCAAGAGATAAGATAGTAGTCCCCAGATGATTAGGTGCTAAAAAAATAGCTCAAAATTCAAAGTTGTCGAATTGGTGTGGAACTTGCATGACTGCATAGTGCTCGTCATCCTGAATCCAACGCAATTTGTTTTGCGTGAAACAGACTCTGTATGACTCTAGAAACGAGTTATGTTCACTTTCTCAAACATACGTTTAAAAAAAAAAAAGACAACCCAGTCAGCGGTCCGTACTACTGACGTGGCATTGACTGGGTAGGGTATGTGGACGTTGACTTGGTCAACATGATCCTCAGTGAATAATATCATGCCAAGTGGCACATTCTTATTAGTCAAATTTTTGTGGTTTTGATTGGTTGAAGAAGTGGCCAACCACGGGCTGACAAGTGGCCTAGCCAGAGGCCACCACATCACAGCCCGGGAGGCCACCAAAAGTTTTTTCTATAGTCCTTGCGGAGGCAGGGGGGGTTAAACCCGCGAACTCCCAACGCTAATGCACTGTCATGTCCCTTCTCAAACACATTAGTAACAGGGTGCTGCTACACAATTTTGCACATTTTTTACTAAGGAAGAGGGCCCCACACTTTCGACTTAGGGAATTAGAGGCCAAATCGACTTTATTTAGCTGCTAGTGGAATGTGGGGGCCACCCACATAAGAGTTTGAATTAGCCATTCGATATACTTTGAGGGAAAATCGAATGGGTGGAGGGAGGGGCCCACATGAGGCTAAGGGGGCCCAAGGAGTTATAAAGAGAGATAAACTCTCATTTTGTATTCATTCTGAATATTTTCCAAACAAACTCACTCTTGTACGCTCTATTGCTTAGCGAGTCTACGGGCTGTTTAGCCATAAGCCTTCCATAGGGAAGATTCAACCTCTACTTCGGGGGACCATCTGCCCACCCTAGGAACTGTTCCACAGAGATTGCAAGAGTTTCCAACAGTGATTCATAGCTCTGCCAGCCATGCAGAGGAAGGGACTGTGTGTTTTCTGGGCAACCAGAAATACACAGAGGTTGATTTAGCCACCTAAGAGGCCAAAAATCCAAAGTCAAAATCAGAGAAATTCCCTTGTGGGTTTTGTCCAAGGAGTCTAAGGCTAAAAAGATAGAATTTTCTAGGCAGTTTTTTCACACTTTCCAGCAGGCCAAAAGTCAGCGGATGTAGTTGGAGAGCAGCTCCCAAAAGGCCGAAAATCCAAAGTCAAAATCAAAGAAATTCCCTTTTGGGTTTTTTTGGGTTTTGTCCAAGGAGTCTAAGGCTAAAAAGACAAAATTTTCTGGGTAGTTTTTGGGCACTTTCCAGCAAGGCGAAAGCTAGTAGATGTAGCCGAAGAGTAGCTTCCAAGAGGTTGAAAATCCAAAGTCAAAATCAAAGAAATTCCCTTCTGGGTTTCTCTGGGTTTTGTCCAAGGAGTCTAAGGCTCAAAGGGCAGATTTTTTTGGGCACTTTCCAACAGGCCGAAATTAACAGATCAATAGTTTACTAGGACAATGCAGAGCATAGTAGAGCAGCAGTTAAACAACCATCTTTCCAGCTATTGTACCACTTGGGTTTTGTCCAGCTTGTCCTTGAGACAAGCCCAGGTGCACTACTACATTTATATATTGTACTCATGCTCTCATATTTCATAATATATGGCTCAACAGTTCTAGTATTACAATGTTTCATGGGTGTTTGCTAAATTTTTTTATTTTCCATTGTTGCTATGTTTGTTTAATTGGTTTATCACTTAAATTCCTGTTTAGGAACATTACAGTGGTATCAGAGCCATAATCTTGGCTCATCCTGTGGGAAAGATTAGAATCAAACAACATGGCGGTCACCTGGAATGAGGTGGTGAGGATACAACAAATGATGATTGATGTGGGGAAGAAGTTGATTCATTCCTTAGTTGGGAATCCGGACATGATTGCAACCAATGTGGAGTCATTGGGGGGAAACTGGAAGGCATACCAATCATTGGGTCATGGCATTTAGGCGTCCCTCTCTTTTTGGGAATTTTATGGACTAAGGGGTATGCACAAACGAATGGAGATTCAATGGGATTTTGCAGGGATGATGAGAAGCATTAAGAAAAAAGACGAAAGAGTAGTTGAAGGGGCCATGGTTGGCAAAGAGATAGTTGAACATACACCCATTGAAGAGGCGTCATCCATTGATGAGGTATTCAGGGTTGTGACCGAGTTCTCAGGTGATAACAATGCACCACAGGTCGGTGAGGTGTTGGAAGACAGCTCCACTATTGTTGAGGAGCCGATAGGTACAGAGGTCTCCAGATCTATGACGGAGTTTCCAGATGACAGTCATCTACAACTGACTAGTGAGCATATCGTGCATATTGGGCTGTTTATGGAGGCACAATCGAAGGCTCATGTCAAGCCTGTGATGGAGGAGGATGTGTAGCCATCCCTTGGGCTAGCCATTACTGAGGGGCATCATAGAGACCACATGTTTGGATTTCAACACAGTTCACTTCAGAGGCACAGTAATAGGATCTACAACACTCTCAACCCATCCTTATACATTGGATTGAGAGAGGCGGAGCTGTCTAGACATACTAAAGGGGATGACCAGGTTAGCAGAATTGTTGGGTCACCTTTACCCATTGGAGAGAGAGAGAGATGGAGCTACCTAGTAGATCTCATGTGTTGACTTGAGTTGTGGGATGAGATGGTCAAATTTGCATAAGATGCAACATTCGCATATGGGGGTTGTTCTATGTGCTAGAGTTTGTGCATTCAATGGCTCTCTCGGGGTTGGATGGCAGGAGATTCTAAGTTGGTACCCGATAGAGTGGGCTAGACTCATGGATATGGTCATAGTTTGGAGTAAAGCTCAGTGGGAGCTCTCAGATATTGAGGGTGTTGGAGGCCCAAGTTGGCATTGGGATCCAGGCGGGGCTTCCTATCCAATATCAGACATGCGGGATGGTTATGGCATTGATGAGGTAGTCAACCCCATGCCTGAGCGTATGCATTCCTTACGGGAGTTGCAATTGACGCTAGTGGCCAGGTGGTTTGTGAGCAGAATCCATTGGTTGTTTTGGCATGTTGGTTGCGCATGGGGGCGTAGGATGATTAACATTCTTTGGCAGGAGCTGGTTCGAGGAGGTGGCATGGGTAGGACACCAGACCGAATATTGTATGGAGATGATGTTCTCCCATTGAGGTTTAGGACTCAAGGGTCACAGACGATCGGCATAACAAAGATATCCCCCCTAGCATGAGTGGAATTAGGGTGCTCAGGTATACCAAGATGGACGAGGGGACATGACGCGTGTCATGGTGGGGTCATTATCAGAGTGGTGGACACTTTGGCACATGCATGATACCATATATCACAGGGTGGTATGGTAATAGGCAGTGGTACACAAGACTACACAGAGTCAGGTCGTAGCGTTCAGTGTTATATAGAGAGATGTGGTTTGATGCACATAGACCCAATTCTAGGCTATAGCACCCAGTGGTGTGCAGGGCTATGTATCGAGGAGCAGTGGTCTGCAAAGGAGCATGGAAATACATGGTGGTATACCATAGCATGCCGGTTTACACTGTGGGGTAGGAGGAGTGACTCGCATCGCATTGAGGACGTGCATGGAGTGACAGGTGCAGTGACACAAGCAGGACACAAGAGGGTACAAGATGGTATAGCCATAGTCGGGGGTATCCAGTGGTGTATAGGGATAGGTTGTGGCATACAGTGGCATTTCATGGAGTGCAGTGGTACTTGGTGGTATGCAGTGACACATGATGCGATGCAATGGGCTCTTGGAGCTTTGCCTCTGAGGAGAATTATGGACAGGGATAGTAGGTGTACCATTGGACGCAACTCACCTAGGATCAATGAGGACATTGCCAAGCATTTGGGGACATCATGTTTAGTGGAGGCAGCGCCTAAAGGAAGTTATCAGCAGTTCCGAGGCGGAGAGAGGGTCATCCATAGTATTACTCTTGAGCATCCCAACAGACTCTTGATCATACTCTTTGGGACATACCCACTCATCATCCTCCAATGTTGCTTACAATTGCAAAGAGTAGGGCATGGGGGACTCACCCTAGGCACTTGGATGAGACACCATGTGTCATGGGCTGAGAGGAGACTCTCCAGTTGAGACACTTGGTAGGTGCACGAGTTGACGGTTACAGACTTAGGGATGGCATGGTTGATTGTCGAGGTAGCATATGTTCCACCCCTAGGCTCACACTTGGGGAGGTGACCGAGAGGGAGTTACATGGTGTTTTTTCAGTTGGACAACTTGAGGCATTAGGGGAGCATGAGGTGCGAAGGAAAGTAGTCCTTATTGGCAGGATGATGCCTAGGCTTCTGGCAGTACTTGAGCACATCATCAGGAGCTGGGATAACAGATCTCGCTGTGTGATTTGGCAGGCACAGAACAACTGGATATTTGTAGCACGGGTTCTTGATGCTTAGTGCCTACCTATTGGATACCTACAGGAGGCAGAGATGGGGCACAAAGGGGTCCCAACAACTAGCATCATATCACAACAATAGACAGAGAGGATTGGGGTTTGTGGACCTCCAGTATGGTTATGGGATCTAGGGATCCAATGGATTGGTGGGATACTCCACTCCTTAGTGAGCATGGTCGGGATAACAAGCGGACTGATTCATTCATAGGCAGACACATGGTCGATCACTGAAGTCCTCACTATAGGACAAGGCATATTGTTGCTCAGGATTTGGGCTAGCCATTGAGTGATAGGTGCTCGCACTGTTGAGTCACTTTGGCAAGATTGCCCTAGCCTCGATCATCACATAGATTATGGCCGAGAGTTATGGGAGAGGAGGTTTTGGTACAAGCATGCTAGGAATTCTTTCATGACCAGAGTGTCACGATGTCAGCAGGATATGTTCCTTTTGCGATGGGCAGGGGATTTATGCATAACAGGGCTGAGCAGTGCAACTACTCGTAGAGGTGAGCTGGTTTCTACAGGGGAGGGTCATGCAGATCTTCCATTTGATTTTAGTGATTCATTGATGGTGTGGGGAACTTCACCGGTATGGTAGGGTGATCGACATGAGGAGATTAGGGGAGGCCTGGGTAGACAAGGGTTCAATTTCACTAGGATTAGATTGCATCTTCAGGAGTTTACTCTTGTAGTGCATGAGATGGACTATTCGGTAGAGCAACTTCATGAGGATTCGGGCAGAGTTTTACATTGTCAAGATGCTCTACTTATTGGTGATAGACAGAGGGGTTCTAATGCCCATATATAGTAGGATAGTGAGTGGAGCAAGGGGGGCTTCACGTTGATCAGGTTGGCTTGGGAACCTGGTATCGAGGGACTCCTTCACTATAGGATAGTACAATGATCAGGGACGATCCAATGGCACATTTGGGACCTTGGTAAAGTTGTAGTGATAGTGGGGGTCCACAGTCATAGAGGATGTTTGTTCAGGCATTACTTGACGACAATCGATGTTTGGTGCATTGGAAGAACTTGCCAGATGAGGATGCCACCTGGGAGGGTGAGCATATTGTGGAGCACCCAGCTTTAAGGTTGCTTGAGAGCAAACAACATTTGGGAGGGGAGGACTGTCATGTCCCTTCTCAAACACATTAGTAACAGGGTGTTGCTACACAATTTTGCACATTTTTTACTAAGGAAGAGGGCCCCACACTTTCAACTTAGGGACTTAGGGGCCACATTGACTTTATTTAGCTACTAGTGGAATGTGGGGGCCACCCACATAGGAGTTCGAATTAGCCATTCGATATGCTTTGAGGGAAAATTGAATGGGTGGATGGAGGGGCCCACATGAAGCTAAGGGGCCCCATGGAGTTATAAAGAGAGATCGACTCTCATTTTTTCTTTATTCTGAATATTTGACAAACAAACTCACTCTTCTATGCTATGCTACTTAGCGAGTCTATGGTTGTTTAGCCACGAGTCTTCCATAAGGAAGATTCAACCTTTACTTCGGGGGATCACCTGTGCCCGCCCTAAGGAGGTTGTTCCACAGAGACTGAAGGAGATTCCAACAACGATTAATAGCTCATCCAGCCACGTAGAGGAAGGGACTGCGTGTTTTCTAGGAAGCTAGAAATACGCAGAGGTTGATTTAGCCACCAAAGAGGCCGAAAATCCAAAGTCAAAATCAGAGAAATTCCTTTTTGGGTTTATATGGGTTTTGGCCAAGGAGTCTAAGGCTAAAAGGGAAGAATTTTCTGGGCAGTTTTTACTCATTTTCAGCATGTCGAAAGTCAGCAAATGTACTTGGAAAGCAACTTCCAAGAGGTTGAAAATCCAAAGTCAAAATCAGAGTAATTCCCTTTTGGGTTTTCTTGGGTTTTGTCGAAGGAGTCTGAGGCTGAAAGGGCAAAATTTTTTGGGCAGTCCTTGGGAACTTTCCAGTAGGTTGAAAGTCAGTGGATGTAGTTGGAGAGCAGCTCCCAAAAGGCCGAAGATCCAAAGTCAAAATTAGAGAAATTCCCTTCTGGGTTTTGTCCAAGGAGTCTAAATCAAAGAGAGCGGAATTTTCTGGGTAGTTTTTGGGCACTTTCCAGCAGGACAAAAGTGAGTAGATGTCGCTGGAGAGAAACTCCCAAGAGGTTGAAAATCCAAAGTCAAAATCCAAGAAATTCCCTTCTAGGTTTTGTCCAAGGAGTCTAAGGAAAAAAGGGCAGAATTTTTTGGGCAATTTTTGGGCAGTTTCTAGCAGGCCAAAGTCAGCATATCAGTAGTTTACTAGGACAACGTAGAGCATGGTAGAGAAGCAGTTGAACAACCATATTTCCAGCTATTCTACCACCTGGTTTGGTCCAGCCTGTCCTTGAGACAAGCCTAGGTGCACTACTCCATTTATATATTGTATTCATGCTCTCATATTTCATAATATATGGCTCAACAGTTCCAATATTACAATGTTTCATGGGTGTTTGCTAAATGTTTTTAATTTTTCACTGCTGCAATGTTAGTTTAATTGGTTTATCACTTAAATTCATGTTTAGGAACATTTCATGCACAGTCTTCACCATTACACCGCGGCGGTAGTCCTTTATATGCATAGACTTCGATTTATATTTAAAGGTTTGTTGCCGCACAATTCGAGGAATGGGCCAGCCCGTGGACACATAACCGCACTCATGTGATCACCGTGGAGGTGGAGTGGGGGCTCGGCCGGTAAGGGTGGGTCGTTGGCCTTATCCCCCAAGCACGTGGCCTCAATTTTTGAAACTTAAGTATTAGCGGGCTTTTTAACTGTCCGACAACTTCACCCAGTTTTCAGCGAAATTGTTGCTCTGTTAGCATGCTTAGCGGGCGAAATTGTAGGATGATGTCGGAATTTGGGGAATTAGCAGAAGATTGGGAAAGGCCATAACTTCTTGAGTTTTTGACCAAATCAAGAGCATAAAGAGGCTACACAAATAATTGTGGGCATTCTTGAGCCATTGAAATAGGTTTCAGAGCATCTTGAGCATTGTAAACTGATGTATTCAAATTTTTTAACATAATAGAAAGGGTCAAGCCATTGCAAGCTAGACCAAGGAGACGTGGTGTCAATTCCTTCATCATATGCTATTGTGATACTGTTTATGGTGATGTTTATGTCTGTCAATTGTTGTTGTTCAGTCATTTTTTTATGTTAATTTGCTCATAAAAAAATATATAAAACATTCAAAACCCCATGTTTAAACATGCAAACAATCACACAATTCCTCAAGCATATTTAATATAATCTGAAAAGAAATTTTAACACAACAAAACTAATTTTCTTAAGCAAATCAATTTTTGGTATCAGAGCTCTTGGTTTTGTTTGTGTAAGAAGGATTTAATTGTTTGCAAGTTTATGTCATGCTTACAAGGTTAAAATTCAAAAGAGGAGAACGGAAGCTGGTTGAAAGCCATTAAGTTGGGTCAAAGGGAAGGAGCGCAAGGTTGCCACAATCTCCACCAGCAATTCTTTCTCACGTTGCGGTTGAGACTCCAGCGAGTAGGTCTCATGAAGGAGAGCCTACAAACATGACAGAAGATGATAAGGTCTTCAGGAAGGCTTTCTTTGATATGACAGAGATGTTGAAGGTCCTATATGAAGAGAGGAATACCAGACTACAGGGTGAAAGTGTAGAATTTCCTGCAAATTCTCTACAAATCTATTTTTGAGATCTATGTAGAAAATTCGACTGTAGATTAACTCGATAATGCAAAATAATACAATCTACTTCTACTATCAAACTTGTGAAAGCTTAAAGATCGATTTGAATCAGAGCTGAACACATATAACCATAAAAAGAAGAATCAATACACGTGAACCACAGAAAATACTCAGTGGAAAGCCTCAGCTAAAAACCCCACTATCTGTATTATCATACAAGGTGGAAATATGTTAGAATTACACAAAGCCTTAGCTCTCACAGCTAGCCAGCTCTAAGTACAATCCTCCTGAATGTTCATAGGCAATCAAAGTTTCTCACAAGCCTTCTCCTTTTCTCCAATCTCATATTTCCTTGCGCAATTACCTCTGGGATGATCTCCTTCACCTAGTGTAACACTGCTCTCACACACCACTCTAACACACTGCCAGAACTGCGCAATCCTCAAGGAACCTTTCCTTGAATGCATGGATGAATTTCCTTTATAGGAAAACACATGCAACTGATAGTAACATGTCCTTGACATTTAGTTCAATTGGGTATTTCTCAGAATAGACATGCATGAGTTACTGATGAGGGAAGCTTTAGTTATATGGAATACATTGGTTGAGTGCATGCATGCATCAACTGACTGATAACTCACAATTAGTTCCTCAAATAGTTTGGAACTAATTTAACTGGACTTAACTCAGTAAATTGAGTTAAATAATTACAACTCAAATATAACTCAATCTTATCTCCTTAATTAAGGGATAATCTCCTTAATTTAAGGGATAATTGTTGCATGACTTCAGAAAGAATTCTAACTTGAATTTCTCCAACTAATTAATCCATAATGAATTAATTAATTATTTCCAAGCAGCTGGTGAGACTAAATTCGATTTTAATTCACAATTTTAATTCAAGGACAAATTAAAATTGGAATATTTTGGATTCTATTTTTATCATTTCTTGTTGCTATTTTCAACACTCCCTCTCAACAAGAAAGGAATTCAACTCGATCCTGATCGTGAACCTTTGGAATGTTATGCATGCAACACTTCTCTCTAATGTTGTTGCTCCAACAACTTCATAAACAAAACAAAAAAAATCTAACCTGAATCAGTATGATGCATCTGTCATCAAAGTCTCTGACTGCTATTGCCTCTGTCAACTGACAACTTTGCGCTTCGACTGACTCTACCTTTGTGCACTGTTGTCAATCCTTCTCTGCGCTCTTCAGTATCTGAATGCTCTAGCCTCTGTCCTTTAGATCTCCGACTACATCAATCCCACTGATTCCTCCCGATACTATGTACTTTGGGCTCTCGTAGCAAGGTACGATCCATGAGATAAAACTTCTCAATGGACCCTGCCCAATTTCAGCCTTCTTGGGACTATCACTTCACATTGCCCCACCTCACACCTAGAGGTATGGCTACATGTGATCCCTTTGCCCACTTTGTCAATTGTGGCTCCTCCACAATTGTTTGAGACTTCTTTTGTGGCTGCATGTTGAGAGGTAATTTACTCTCCCCCTCAACCACCAAGTCTATAACATTTGCCTTTCTCCTCAAGGCTTTGCATCCATCTTGAACCTCAAGAGCATACAGGTTCTGAACTCGTGAACCAATCCATTTTACCTGTCTCGTGGTGATGTGTCTAAGGAACGCCTTTCCTTTACTGAAGACAACACTGTAGCCTTTGTCCTCCAAAATCGCGACCGATACCAACTTCTTCTTCAGTCCAGGCACATACTTCACATCCGTCATGGTGATAGGAGGTCCATGCTCCCTCTGAAAAGAAACTGTGCCCACTCTTGAAACATTATAGCTTCCATCGCCACCCATCTTTATGCGCATCTTGGGGTCTTTCTCCTCCAAGGTACTGAATAAGCTTTTATTGTCGGTCATGTGGAATGAGGCTCCACTGTCAAGATACCAACCACAACCCATCATCGATGACACCATGCATGCGATGTGAGTAAATTCCATTTCGAACTAAGAGGCTAATGCCTCACCTTTCTATCCTTCCGAGGATCCCTTCTTGGACTTCTTCGATGGGCAATCAGTCACATAATGACCCATCTCATGACAATTAAAACATCTCACTTTAGACTTGTCACCCTTCTTCCCTCCATGAGAAGAATTCGATTTGGAATGGGAAACCTTCCCCTTTCCTTTCCTTGCCTTACTCGCTAAGGAAAGATTTTCTTCATCATCATCCTTGGATGAAGAACTATCTCGAGTGCTCCTCATAATCTCCTCCTGCATGAGATCTGACCACAGTCGTTCCCAATCCGACAGTTTATCCCTTCCATTCACAGAGCCCTAGTAGCTATTCCAGCTCTTTGGAAGGCCAAGGAGAGTGAGGCTCACCATATCATCATCGGAAGTAGTTATTTGCACACTACCAAGCTCATCTCTGCAAGTTGTGAGCTTGTTCAGATATGTGGAAATAATATCATCGTTGTCCGCCTTGATTCTTCGAAGCTTATCCTTGAGCACCAATTTCCTCTGGTCGCTACTGTTCTGGTAGAGGTCCTTCAATGTCTTCCACATTGAATATGGATTATCCTTCCCATGGAGACTCGAGACAATATGGTATTGAACTCCCTCAAGGATGATCCGTCTCGCCCTCGCCACACACTTCTTCCACTTAGCCAACTCTTGTGCATTAGTTGAACCTGGCTTTTGGATTTCTTGATCAATGAAATCCTTCAAGCCATTGTCTTCTAATATAGTCTCCATGCGATCTTTCCATGCTATGTAATTCGAGCTACCTTCCAAGGCATACTCGAGTCTCAAGCCATAAAACGTCGTTGACCAACCTTGAAGTATGATAAGAATTCGATTTGCACCTGCAACCCTAAACTTCAAACTTCGAATTCTCTTCTCTGTATACTGTTCACAGCTCCGATAAACTCAGCTCTAATACCATGTAGAAATTTCTCTATATATCAGCTAGCTCTGATACCATGTAGAATTTCTTGCAAATTCTCTACAAATCTACCTCTGAGATCTATGTATAAAATCTGACTGTAGATTAACTTGATAATGCAATATACCAAAGCAAAATACTATAATCTACTTCTACTATCAAACTTGTGGAAGCTAAAAGATCGAGTTGAATCAGAGTTGAACACATATAACCATAAGAAGAAGAATCAATACACATGAAACACATAAAATACTCAGGGGAAAGCCTCAGCTAAAAACCCCATTATCTGTACTATCATACAAGGTGGAAATATATCAGAATTACACAAAGCCTTAGCTCTCACAGCTAGCCAGCTCTCAGTACAATCCTCTTGGATGATCACATGTAATCAAAGCTTCTCACAAGCCTTATCCTCTGCCCTCCAAGCTCCTATTTCCTTGCACAGTTACCTCTGGGATTATCTCCTTCATCCAGTGTAACACTGCTCTCACACACTGCTCTAACACACTGTCAGAATTGCACAATCCTCAAGGAACCTTTCCTTGACTGCATGGATGAGTTTCCTTTATAGGAAAACACATGCAACTGATAGTAACCTATCCTTGACATTTAGTTCAACTGGATCTTTCTCAGAATAGACATGCATGAGTTACTAATGAGGGAATCTTCAGCTATCTGGAGTACACTGGTTGAGTGCATGCATGCATCAACTGGCTGATAACTCACAATTAGTTCCTCAAACAGTTTGGAACTAATTTAACTGAACTTAACTCAATAACTAAGCTAACTAATTACAACTCAAATATAACTCAATCGTATCTCCTTAATTAAGGGATAATCTCCTTAATTTAAGGGATAATTGTTGCATGACTTCAGAAAGACTTCTAACTTGAATTTCTCCAACTAATTAATCCATAATGAATTAATTAATTATTTCTAAGCAGCTGGTGAGATTAAATTCGATTTTAATTCAAGGACAAATTAAAATTGGAATATTCTGGATTCTATTTTTATCATTTCTTGTTGCTATTTTCAACAGAAACCTCCAAAGCTCCCAAAGGAGAAGGTTCTTCAAGAGGAAGAGGTAATGGAAATGGAGGTAAACCTCCACCCTCTCCACCATCTTCTTCATATTCTTCTTCACAAGCATATTCACCCTCTTCCACTAAGACAACCCTTACTCATATTCATCAACATACCTCAAAAGGAACATGTAAATCACCCTTGTTAAAACTTGATGTTAAATTTGAACTGCCCATGTATAATGGTGAAGTGAATGCAGAGAAGCTTGATAATTGGATTTGTGAGTTGGAGGTCTATTGTAGAATTCAAAACCTTCAATAGAATGACATAAAGATTCAATTAGCGTCCTTGAGGATGGAGGGTGCGACACTAGTATGGTGGGAATCAAAGACATAAGAGGAGATAAAAAAACACGGTAAGATCTCAATTTCTTGTTCTAATTTCATTGTTGCAATTAAAAGACAATTCTACCCTCTAGTTTATATGCAGAAAGCCATCATGAATTGGTAGAACTTTAGACAACTTAAAGGTCAAAATGTGCAAGATTACACCCAAGAATTCAAAAAATGATATTTAATGTTAGGTGTAGATTTGCAATCACAAGACACGTTGTTGAAGTACATAGGGGGTTTACACAATTACCTTAGGCATACTATCCTTATGTTTAATCCCAATAATCTAGATGAGGTGTGTGTGCAAGCCACTCATCTTGAGGCAAGAGGAAAAACACTCCAGAAGAGGGTAGTAAAAAGCCATTTAAGGGTAAAGAGAAAGAAAAGGGTTTCAAAGGAAAGAAAAATGCATCCATTAAAAAGGAATGAGAGAAAACAATATGTAAACATTGTTCCAAAGAGGGTCACATGAAGCTAATTGTTGGAAGCATCATCCTGAGTTGAAAGCAAAGAAATTCAACAACAAAGGAAAAGAAAATACAATTGTCGTCATTCAAGAGGTTTTGGGATCCGATTTCGGCAATGAAACTAAAATTACAGCCATGGGTATAAAAGGAAAAGAATCCATTGCTAGCAATAGTATATTAAATTGTCACACTAGTACTACAAATGAAGAAACAAGGATTAAATTATTTCATGTGAGGGTAATCTCAAAACATACAAAAATCGACACACTTTTTGATAGTGGGTCTCAAGCCAACTTGATATCTGAAGATTTAGTCAAACAACTTAATCTTGAATCCATTTTACAGCCCAAGCCATATCCATTGGGTTGGATATGCAAGGACACAAACTTATAGGTTACAAGAAAATGTATTCTTTGATTTGCAATCACAACAAACTTCATTGATGAAGTCGAATTAGATGTTGTACTGCTAGATATATTAAGAATTGTTTTGGGTAGTCCTTACCTCTATGATAGAAAAGAAATCTTCTATCGTCATGAAAACAAGTACCACTTGTTCAAAGATGGTGTGGAGTATATTGTGAGAGCTCTTCGCAAGAAACTAAATCTTTCATTAGTTAATGCAGGGCAAACAAAAAGACTAGTGAATTCAAGAAAGAATTTAGTGCTGCTTATGATCAAACCCAATGTTGATGTTGATTATGAAGCGTTTGATGGTTGTAATTCAAAATTGAAAACTGATTTGGTTGATGTTGTTAACCATGATGATGAGGTGTTTCAGAAAGAAAATGGATTTCTTTCCAAGAGGAGAATCCAACAGGAAATACCATTGTAGCAAAAATGTCTTCTTCCTAACATTGACATGCACCGGATGTCAAGAAGGGAAAGCGCAGAAATAACAAAGCAAATCCATGGGTTGTTGAACAAAAGGATCATTTGACCATCTTCTTCACCATGTGGTGCACCTATTGTTTTGGTGTCCAAGAAGAATGGAAAGAATTTCATTAAATGGGATTCAAAAAGTGGCTATCATCAAAGTAGAGTTGTTGAAAGAGACGTATGGAAGATGACATTCAAAACCAAGCAAGGTTTGTTTGAATGGCTTGCTATGCTTTTTGGTCTTTTCCATGTTCCTACTACTTTCATGCATATGAAGAAAGAAGTATTGAAGACATTTTATAGACATGATAGTCTACTTGGATGACATTTTCCTTTTCAGAAAATTTCATTATGAACATGTCATGTGTGAGAACGAAATACTTGATGTCGTATGTCAAGAACATTTGTTATTGAAGATGTCAAAGTATATGTTGGATAAAATTTCTTTGATGTACTTGGGCCATAAGATTGGAGAAAGTGAGTTGAAGTTAGACCTCTCCAAGATTGATGCCATTATGGATTGGTCAATGCTCAAGATAGTCATTTGGATAAGAGGTTTTTTGGGAGCAGCCCAATGTTGGAGGAAAGATTTTGTTAAATTTTCTTCTATTATAGCTCATTTGCATTCTTTGGCAGTTGTGCAAAAAGTCTTCCAATGGGGAGGCAAACAACAAGAGGTATTTGATGCTTTAAGACAAAAGATTAGTTCAGCCTTTATAATTGCTCTTCTATACTTGAAAAAGTCATTCGAGTTTCAGGTTGATGTATGCAACTATGCCATGGCCACAGTCCTTATGCAACATGGTAAGCCATTTCATTTCATTCAGAAATTTTCAATGGTGCAATGATTAATTTGCAGCGATAAAGGCACTTTCATTGGATGGATTTTCTTCTACTATCCCACTTGGTCAAAAGGAATAAGAGAGGTATAAGCGACAAGTTTGTTGATGTATTTTCTAGGCCTATAGTTTATATAACTACTTTCCTCAAGCATCATTTTGTTTTGCATGAAAGCTATGTTCAACAAAATACATACTTTCAAGATGTACATTCAAGCTTGAGTCAAGGGATTCAAGTAGAGGACTTTGTTTACCATTTGCATCATAATGTGTTGTATCATCTTGGTAAGAAGGATTTTGCATTGATAGTAACATGGACAAAGCCAAAGAGTTCATTGAATGACTCCAAATGGTACATCAAACAGTGAAAGATTAGCTTAAAAAGAGCAAAGGTAAGTGCAAAGCAAGGCACGATAAGCATCATGTAGATCACAATTTCCAAGTCAGTGATGAATCGATCGAGATTGGAAAGGTGAGGGAACTGTACCCTCACCCCCTGGACAATTGAAAGTGATATTTTGGGGTCCAAAAGGCTTCCACTGAGGATGAATGATCAGGTACTCAAAAAATAACTAAAAATTCAAAGTTGTCATATTGGTGTGGAGCTTGGACAACAACGTAGTGCTCGTCATCCTGAATTTGGCGCAACTCGTTTCGCGCAAAACAGACTCCGTATGACTCCAAAAACGAGTTATGTTCACTTTTCCAAACAGACGATTTAAAAAAAAGAAGGACAACCCAGTTAGCATTCTGTACTGTTCACGTGGCGCTGAAAGGGTAGGGTATGTGGAAGTTGACTTGGTTAACGAGCTCCTTGGCGAATGATATCGTGGCAAGTGGCACATTCTTATTGGTTGGATTTTTGTGGTTTTGATTGGTTGAAGGAGTGGCCAACCATGGGCTGAGATGTGGCCCAACCGGAGGCCACCACGTGGCAGCCTGGGAGGCCACCAAATTTTTTTGCTATAGTCTAGTCGGAGGCAGTGGCAGCCGAACCTGCGACCTCCCAACGTTAATTCACAATCTTTACCATTACACTGCAATGATAGTTCTTAATATACATAGACTTCGATTTATATTTAAAGGTTTGTTGTCGTAGAGTTCAGGGAACAGGCTAGCCTGTGGACACATAACCACGCTCATGTGATCAGTGTCAAGGTGGAGTGGGGGCTCAGCCGATGAGGGCGGGCCATTGGACTTAGCCATTGGGCACGTGGCCTCAATTTTCAAAAAAAATATTAGCAGGGTTTTTAACTGTTCGACAATTTCACTCGGTTTTCAGTGAAATTATTGCTCTGTTAGCGCGCTTGGCGGGTTGAATTGTAGGATGATGCTGAATTTTAGGGAATTTGTAGCACGATTAGCAGAAAATTGGGAAAGACCATAACTTCTTGAGTTTTTGACCAAATTGGGAGCAGAAAGAGGCTACACAGGTATTTTTGGGCATTCTGGAGTCATTGGAATAGGTTTCCAAGCATTCTGAGCATTGTAAACTGATGTATTCACATTTTTTAGCATAATAGAGAGGGCCAAGCCATTGGAAGTTGGACCAAGGAGACGTAGCCCAGGAGGGGTGAACTCCTTCATCATGTGTTGTTGTGATATTGTTTATGGTGATGTTTATGTTTGTCATTTGCAGTTGTTCAGTCATTTGTTTATGTTAATTTGCTAATAAAAATTACGTAAAACGCTAAAAAAACCCATGTTTAAACATGCAAACAATCACACAATTCCTCAAAACTCATATTTCATTAAAATTGGAAAACTTTCATTACAAGGAAATCACTAAAATTGAGTTTTTTAGTTATTTTGAAATTCTAGATACACCATTTAATTCCAAATTTAATGAAATATATGTTTCAAGAATATTTAATATAATCTGAAAGGGAATTTTAGCACAACAAAACTAATTTCTTAATCAGATCAAGTTTTGGTATCAGAACTCTTGGTTTTATTTGTGAAAGAAGGATTTAACTAATTGCAAGTTTATGTCATGCTTACAAGGTTAAAACTCAAAAAAGGAGAAGGAAAGTTGATTGAAAGCCCTGAAGTTGGGTCAAGGGGAAGGAGGGCAATGTTCTACAATCTCCACCACTAGTTGATCCTCAAGTTGCAGTTGAGACTCCAGTGAGTATGTCTCATGAAGGAGAGTCTACATACATGACAAAAGATGAGAAGGTCTTCAGGAAGGCTTTCTTTGATATGACAAAGATGGTGAAGGTCCTCTATGAAGAGAGGAATACCATACTACAGGGTGAAAGCTCCAAACATTCCAAAGGAGAAGGTTCTTAAGGAGGATGAGGTAACAGAAATGGAGGTAAACCTCCACCCTCTCCACCATCTTCTTCATCTTCTTCTTCACAAGCATCTTCACCCTCTTCCACTGACACAACCCTTACTCATACTCATCAACATACCTCAAAAGGAACTGGTAAATCACCCTTGTTAAAACTTGATGCTAAATTTGAACTGCCCATGTATAATGGTGAAGTGAATGCAGAGAAGCTTGATAATTGGATTCATCAGTTAGAGGTCTTTTGTAGAATTCAAAACCTTCAAGAGGATGACATAAAGATTCAATTAGCTTCATTGAGGATGGAGGGTGCAACATTAGTATGGTGGGAATCAAAGACACAAGAGGAGATTAAGAAACACAGTAAGATATCAATTTCTTGTTTTGTTTTCATTGCTGCAATTAAAAGACAATTCTATCCTCTAGCTTATATGCAGAAATCCATCATGAATTGGCAGAACTTTAGACAAAAGTCAAAATGTGCAAGATTACCCCAAGAATTCAGAAAACAATGTTTAATGTTAGGTGTAGATTTGCAATCACAAGACACGTTGTTGAAGTACATATGGGGTTTACACAGTTACCTTAGGCATACTATCCTAATGTTTAATCCAAATAATCTAGATGAGGTGTGTGTGCAAGCCACTCATCTTGAGGCAAGAGGGAAAAACACTCCAGAAGAGGGTAGTAAAAAGCCATTTATGGGCAAAGAGAAAGAAAAGGGTTTCAAATGAAAGAAAAATGCATCTATTAAAAAGGAAGAGGAGAAAACAATATGTAAACATTGTTCCAAAGAGGTTCACGATGAAGCTAATTGTTGGAAGCTTCATCCCGAGATGAAACCAAAGAAATTCAACAACAAAGCAAAAGAAAATACAGTTGTCGTCATTCAAGAGGATTTGGGATTTGATTTCGGCAACGAAACTAAAATTACAGCCATGGGTATAAAAGGAAAAGAATCCATTGCTAGCACTAGTATATCAAATTGTCACTCTAGTACTCCAAACGAAGAAACAAGGATTGAATTATTTCATGTGAGGGTAATCTCAAAGCATACAAAAATTGACACACTTTTTGATAGTGGGTCTTAAGCCAACTTGATATCTGAAGATTTAGTCAAACAACTTAATCTTGAAACCATTTTACGTCCCAAGCCATATCCATTGGGTTGGATATGCAAGGACACAAACTTACAGGTTACAAGAAAATGTATTCTTCGGTTTGCAATCACAACAAACTTCATTGACGAAGTTGAATTAGATGTTGTACCGCTTGATATATCAGGAATTGTTTTGGGTAGTCCTTACCTCTATGATAGAAAATCAATCTTCTATCGTCATGAAAAAAAATACCACTTGTTCAAATATGGTGTGGAGTATATTGTGAGAGCTCATCACAAGAAACAAAATCTTTCATTAGTTGATGCAGGTAAAATGAAAAGACTAGTGAATTCAAGTAAGAATTTATTGCTTCTTATGATCAAACCCAATGTTGATGTTGATTATGAAGCGTTTGATGGTTGTAAATCAAAATTCAAAATTGATTTTTTGATGTTGTTAACCATGATTATGAGGTGTTTTAGAAAGCAAAGGGATTTCTTTCCAAGAGGAGAATCCAACATGAAATACCATTGCAACAAAAATGTCTTCTTCCTAACATTGACATGCACCGGATGTTAAGAAGGGAAAGTGCAGAAATAATAAAGCAAATCCATGGGTTGTTGAACAAAAGGATCATCTGACCATCTTCTTCACCATGTGGTGCACCTATTGTTTTGGTGTTCGAGAAGAATGGGGAGCATTTCATTAAATGAGATTCAAGAAGTGGCTATCATCAAAGTAGAGTTGTTGAAGGAGACAAATGGAAGACACCATTCAAAAGAAAGCAAGGTTTGTTTGAATGGCTTGTTATGCTTTTTGGTCTTTGCCATGCTCCTACTACATTCATGCATATGAAGAAAGATGTATTGAATCCATTTATAGACATGATAGTCTACTTGGATGACATTTTCATTTTCAGAAAATTTCATTATGAACATGTCATGTGTGAGAAAGAAATACTTGATGTCGTATGTCATGAACATTTTTTATTGAAAATGTCAAAGTATATGTTGGATAAAACTTCTTTGATGTACTTGGGCCATAAGATTGGAGAAGGTGAGCTAAAGTTAGACCTCTCCAAGATTGATGCCATTATGGATTGGACAATGCTCAAGATAGTCATTTGGATAAGAGGTTTTTTGGGAGCAGCCCAATGTTGGAGGAAAGATTTTGTTAAATTTTCTTCTATTATAGCTCATTTGCATTCTTTGGTAGTCGTGAAAAAAGTCTTCCAGTGGGGAGGCAAACAACAAGAGGCATTTGATGCTTTAAGACAAAAGATCAGTTCAGCCTTTATACTTGCTCTTCTATACTTGAAAAAGTCATTTGAGTTTTAGGTTGATGTATGCGACTATGCCATGGGTGCAGTCCTTATGCAACATGGTAAGCCCATTTCATTTCATTAAATTTTTTTCAATGGTGCAGTGATTAATTTGCATCGACAAAGGCACTTTCATTGGATGGGTTTTCTTCTACTATTCTGCTTGGTCAAAAGGAATAAGAAAGTGATAAGCAACAAGTTTGTTGATGTACTTTCTAGGCATATAGTTTGTATAACTACTTTCCTCAAGCATCATTTTGTTTTGCATAAAAGTTATGTTCAACAAAATACATACTTTTAAGATGTACATTCAAGCTTGAGTCAAGGGATTCAAGTAGAGGAATTTGTTTGCCATTTGCATCATAATGTGTTGTATCATCTTGGTAAGAAGGATGTTGCTATTGATAGTAACACGGAGAAAGCCAAAAAGTTCATTGAACAACTCCAAATGGTACATCAAACAATGCAAGATCAGATTAAAAAGAGCAAAGGTAAGTACAAAGCAAGGCACAACAAGCATTGTGTAGATCACAAGTTCCAAGTCAGTGATGAATGGATGGAGATTGGAAAGGTGAGGGAACTGTACCGTCACCTCCTGGACAACTGAAAGTGATCTTTTGGGGTCCAAAAGGCTCCCAGTGGGGAGGAATGATCAGGTGCTCAAAAAATAGCTCAAAATTCAAAGTTGTCGGATTGGTGTGGAACCTAGATGACTGTGTAGTTTTCTCCATCTTAAATCCGATGCAACTCGATTCGCGTGAAATAGACTCCGTATGACTCCAAAAATGAGTTATGTTCACTATCCCAAAAAGCGATTTAAAAAAGAAGAAGAGAGAGGCCAGTCAACAATCCATACTGTTGACATGGTGCTGACTGGGCAAGGTATGTGGATGTTGACTTGGTCAACGGGCTCCTTGGTGAATGATATCATGCCAAGTGGCACATTCTTATTGGTCATATTTTTGTGGATTTGATTGGTTGAAGGAGTGGCCAACCACGCGTTGACACGTGGCCTAGCCGGAGGCCACCACATGGCAGCCCTAGAGGCCACCAAAAGTTTTTATATAGTCCAGGAAAAGGCAACCGGGGTCGAACCCGTGACCTCTCAACGCTAATGCATAGTCTTTACCATTACATCACAACGGTAGTTCTTAATATGCATAGACTTCGGTTTATATTTAAAGGTTTGTTGCCACACAATTCAAGGAACAAGCCAACCTGTGAACACATAACCACGCCCATGTGATCATCGCGAAGGTGGAGTGGGGGCTCGGCTTGCAGGGGCAGGCCGTTGGCCTTAACCCCCAGGCACGTGGCCTCAATTTTCGGAACTTAAGCTTTAGGGGGCTTTATAACTGTCCGATAGTTTCGCTCGGTTTTCGATGAAATTTTCGCTCCGTTGGCGCTCTTGGTGGGCGAAATTGTAGGATGATGTCGAATTTTGGGGAATTTGTGGTGCGATTAGTAGAAGATTTCGAAAGGCCATAACTTCTTGAGTTTTTGACCAAATCAGGAGCAGAAAGACACTACACATACATTTTTGGGCATTCTGGAGCCATTGGAACAAGTTTCAGAGCATTCTGAGCAAGGTAAACTGACGTATTCACATTTTTTAACATAATAGAGAGGGCAAAGCCATTGGAAGTTGGACCAAGGAGACATAGCCTAGGAGGGGTGAACTCCTTCATCATGAACTGCTATGATATTGTTCATGGTGATGTTTATGTCTATCATTTGTTTCTATTCAGTCATTTGTTTATGTTAATTTGCTCATAAAAATGATATAAAACACTAAAAAACCCATGTTTAAACTTGCAAACAATCACACAATTCCTCAAGCATATTTAATATAGTCTGAAAGGGAATTTTAGTACAACAAAACTAATTTTCTTAATAAGCTTACTAGATTTGAAGTAAAATCATATGAATTAAAAAGGGTAAACAATAATTTCTTCCACTAGTAATGTTCCCCACCAACCTCCCTATAGCACCAACATAATTAAAGCCCTGATAGTTCCTAAGTAGTTTTCCTCATTAGTAATAATTTATTGCAAATAGAATGATAGCAGAAGGATTTGGAGCCTTTGCCAATATTTTTAGGCCCATATTCTTGTGTGTTGGCGAACCCTCGATAGTTTATTGTCATTAAAAAAAGTTTAAACCCTCTTTAGGGGCATTTTCTCTAAGAGTCCAAATTATGGACAATCATTTACCACATTTGATTTCTAAGAATGCACTTTCGAGTCAGTGACATAAATGAATCCATTCCCTTGTGCGGGTCTTTTTTTATCCATTTGTAGGTGACCAAAACCCCCTTCCACTTTCATAGGGAAATCAAGAGTTCATTTGTCCCTTGATCTGAGATTATACTTAAACATTTCGATAGAAGGTGGGCTTTTATGGACCTCCAAATCTTCTATAACTATACCTAAGTTGGTGGAGGACTTGATAAGCAAGTTCCCTTGACCAAGCCTTCTTATACCCCAAGAATATGAATAAAGGGAGAAGGGTTAGCGATTTTAATTCTAAAGAGGCCAAGTAGAAAGTCATTCAGGGTTCAAAACTTTTGTTTTCATCATTTAGCCCAAGGACCTAGAAATTAGATTCTCAAAGGATTTCCATTTACTTAAAGAAGGAGAATTTGTAGACTTACAGAGATGAAGCGAATCTTCCTTTCTATCACTGATAGCTTCCATCATGAGATCTTTAAGTTCACTTGTCTCCAATGATTGAGTTATCATTGATGAAGGAACTTTTATTAGGCAACCGATGATGGAGGCTTAAAAGAAGAGAGTTGATGAAGTCTAACTATGCAAGAAATCAAATTCTTATGTTTGAGCCATGTAATAGAGGTTTGAAGTCTTTGCAAGTCTCTTTTTTTTTTTTTTTTTTCTTCTGTAAAGACTAATTCTATTAACTGAAAA
This sequence comes from Pinus tabuliformis, assembly GCA_031772625.1. Taxonomy (NCBI): domain Eukaryota; kingdom Viridiplantae; phylum Streptophyta; class Pinopsida; order Pinales; family Pinaceae; genus Pinus; species Pinus tabuliformis. The sequence goes on from CM062810.1 coordinate 690,761,282, forward strand.
TCAAAATAATGTTACAAGGAGGTTGAAGCCTCAGGAAAAAGCATCTCAGAGCATTCAACGCAATAAAACTGTCCCAGGTAAGGGAGACCCAGTTACAGTAAGCGAGGAACCAAGCATAGGAACTAGAATTTAACAACAAGATCATGAGGAAAAGATGGAATAACCACCTATGAAGTTGTCGAGGCCAGAAATAAGAGACAGAGATGCTAGCCAGAACCATAAAAGAGCTATAGACTGCTGCCCCACCAGGAAGAAGAACGAAACTGCCAAGCTATCGAGGCAGAACCTTCCCAAAAGCTGTGCTGCTGAATGAGGCTTCTGTGTTGCTTGGCCGAGTTGCATATGAGGGAGCCCATGCTAACTTCTGAAATTCGTATTAGTTCCTCAGTCGGGCAGTTGCTTGCATACTTTGCTATCCAGAGAGAAGCCCAGGGGGTGAGAGGCGCAGTCAACCATTTCCACCAAATTCGAGCTCCCACGACTTCATTACTATGAGAAGGATCCCTTAATCTAGTACCGCCGCCGCTCTTTGGAAGACATGCAGTGTCCCATTTGACAAGAGCCCATTTGCGTTTGAGACCGGAACTACCCCAAAGAAAGGATCTTTGAAGATGCTTGATTTCTTTGAGAACCCATTTGGGAGCCGCAAGGATGGAGAAGAGGTATAACGGCATAGAATGAAGAACCGCTTTTATGAGGACTAAGCGACTCGCCATATTAAGAGATCTATGAGCCCAAGAGGAAAGGCGAGCCTCCAGTTTTTCTAAGAGGATATTCCATGAAGAATGCTTTAGGGCTGAGGCAGTCAAAGGAGCTCCTAAATATTTGGAAGGAAGGATAGCAATGGAGAATCCTAGAATGCGGGCTATAGCTGCTTGAGTAATAGCAGGGGTATGGAAAAAGAATATCTGGGATTTAGAATTATTGATAGATGCTCCTGAGGCCTCCGAGAAGTCCGTCAGTAATGATTTGAGCTGACGAGCTTCCTAGACAGAAGGATGCCCAAAAAGCATGTTGTCATCAACAAATTGCTGGTGTGTGAAGGCTGAAGAGTTGTGAAAAGACAAGCCTCTAAGAAGCTGAGATTGCTGAGCTAGTTTAATGCTTCGGCCCAATCCTTCTGCCATAATAACAAACAAGAAAGGGGAGAGAGGGTCTCCCTGTCGAATTCCCCGGGAAGGATGAAAAGGAGAGGAGGGAATACCATTGACCAGAACAGAAAAGAAAGAGGAGGAAATGAGACTCATAACCCATCTAACCCAAGGAGGAGCAAAGCCGAAAGCAATTAGAACTTTTTTAATGTACAACCAGCTTAAGCTATCAAAAGCCTTTGAAAGATCTATTTTGAGGAGCATACCTGGCTTCTTGGAGTGCTTCAGGGAATGAATTATTTCATGAGTTAGGATGATGCCATCCGTAATCTGCTGACCTTCGAGGTATCCAGATTGCTCAGGCGAGATGATGAGAGGAAGCAACAATTTGAGTCTGGAGGCAATGATTTTGGAGACTATCTTGTAAATTATATTGCACAGAGCTATAGGCCTGTATTTGTCAGGAGTGCTAGGTTGATCCACCTTGGGTACCAGAGCAATGAATGTGGCATTCACTCCCAGAAACATCCATCTTAAGGATCTTGATTCCTCAACCACCTGCTAGACTTCCATCTTGATCAAATCCCAGAAATTGTGGAAAAAGTTGGAGGTGAATCCATTCGAGTTGAGTGCTTTCCCTGCTTTCAGCTGACGAACTGCCAGTTCAACCTCCTGTAAGTCTACAGGCTTGAGAAGAAGTTGGTTATGCTCCTCAGAAATAATTTTAGGAATATTTCGAGTAATTTTTTCTATGGCCAGCGATCTGTCTGAATTTGGCTCGCGATGCACTTGCTTGAAATAGTTTAGGAGTTCGCTTTCAATTTCTTCATGTGTTTCCACTTTAACTCCCTGCTCATTTTGAATGTGAGTTATGTTGTTATTCATTCTACGTTGGATGGTGGTACTATGAAATTTTTTTGTGTTTTTTTCTCCATCTTTAAGCCACCTTATTCTTGATTTTTGCCTCCATAGCGTTTCTTCCTGCTTAGCCCTTTCTAAGATTTGCGTCTCAAGAACTTTTTCCTGTTCTGACAGGTCATCGGAGTGGCCTTCAACAATAATCCTTTGCTGTAGATGTTTCATATCTTGATCAAGGGTGCTCTGAGCCTGGAAAATGTTACCAAAAGAAGTATGATTCCATTGTTTGATCTTGCCTTTAAGATGCTTTAGCTTCTGCTAAAATTGAAACATCTTTGACCCGGTTGGAGGGGAGAAATTGTTCCATTCCGAGTTGATTAAGTTGTGGAAATCCGGGTGAGACATCCAGAAAGCCTCAAAATGAAACGGTCTTCGGATCTGGTTGCCAGGACGCGTCCAATGAAGGGAGATGGGCCAGTGATCAGATCCTGTGAGAGGCAGGATGGAAGCTGCAAAGTCTCCACCGATATGAATAGCGTTGTCTGAGAGTAAGAATCTGTCCAAACGAGAAGCGATCTGCTGCGACCCTGCTCTCTTGTTGCTCCATGTAAAGAGACCATTATTGAAAGGCAGGTCAATAAGCCAGTTATTCTGAATGAAGTCTTTTAGGGGTTTCCCTTCCTGATTCCCTCTGTTCCTGCCTCCCCTTTTTTCTTCCAGCCTAGTAATCATGTTGAAGTCACCTCCAGAAATCACGTTGATTGCAGAGAGGGTGTTCAAGATTTCTTCTTTATGCGTAGCCTCTTGGGGAAAATACACATTGGTTAAGAGCCCGTGTATATTTGTCCCAATGATGTGAAAAATTGCTTGGAGGAAGTTCTTATTTGCATGGATGTTGTTGAGTCTAATAGCTCGGGCGTCCCATAAGATTGCAAGGCCTCCAGACGCCCCATCGGCATCCACTACAGCAGTGAGACTCCCTGGCCATACTTTTGCTGCAATTCTTTCCAGAGCGTTTGAATTGCATTTGGTTTCTTGCAAGAAAAGGATTTGAGGTTTTTCTCGCATTATCATGTTTTTGAGTAGTCTTCCTTTCCCTGGGCCATTAAGCCCTCTTATGTTCCATGATATTAACTTCATTGGGAAGGATTATGATCAGAGTTATAGTACTTGGTTAGCTTGGAGTACCTGCCTGACTCCACTAGCATTTCTCCTATTCTGATTGTTCGTTGGAGGTCTGTTTTCCTTCCACGCTTTTTGATATCTTTGGTAATGAATCTTCCATCCCAGGGGCTTCCAGTCTGAATACCTAAAGATTTTTGCCTTTGCGCCCGAGATAGGATCTCCTCCAGATTCTCAAGTTGTCGATCTGGAATTTTGTCAAAATTGTTTGTATTGCATGCCTGCTCTAGGCCCTGGATGTCTAGTTCCCCAATGTCTATAGCCTCTGTTTCCTCCTCCATGATCTGAGATTCATTTAACTCTTCATTTGGTTCTTCTGCTATTCTGGAATCAGATTGTATGTTGTCTACCTCCATTCCTTGAGTATTCCATGCTGGGATCTAGTGCTTATCTGAAGAGGAGGTAGCTTTGAGCAGAGGATCTGCTTGTAGCGCTTTGGAGTCTACCTGCTTCGATTGTTTGTCCTTCATCATCTCCGTCTCTGGGGGAGCGGGAATTTCAGAGCTCGGGTCATTTTGACGAGCTAATGCTTCGAAGCTGTTGCTCGTTGAAGGCTTGGAGGAACTGGCTTGAGGCATTTTAGAATTTGAAGCTGATTTCTTGTGGGTTTTCCTGCGACTGGCTACTTTGGTAAAGCCATCAGCCTCAGGCAAATCAAGTCCAGATGAGAGAGAAGATTTTTGAGTTAAAGGGCAATCCCTGAATAAGTGGCCCAGGGCGTGACATCTTCGGCATCTAAATGGCACATGTTCATAATCAATCAACTGAACCCATTCAATATCATCATGGAATAAACTTACTGCATCTGGGAGGGCCTTGTTGAGGTGCATGTAGACGAAAATACGAGCAAAGGATGTATATCTGCGAATTTTTGTTTCCTCTGCAACTTTTATAAATTCACCCAGAACATTTCCAATCTCTTGTAGGGACGCTTCATCCCAGTACTCCATGGGAAGTGAGTACAGTCGGATCTAGACTGGAGCCCAACTGAGATCCTCCTTATCAGGGTTGAAGCGCTCTACCCACCCTCTGAGATATAGACCGACGACATTGAAGAAGTAAGGCCCTCCATCTAGCACCCTAATCCGATCCTCCAGGCAGTTAAAAATGGCTGTGAAGAACCCTTTTGGCCCCAACTGCAGGGTTATATGTCCCTTTGGGTTCCATTTTGTTGCTATCCATCCCCGCAGCGCCTTCTCAGTCGGCCAAAGTCCTATGAAATTGCCTATCAGTGCATGGTCTCTCATATACTGTATCTGAGCATTGATTCTGTGGCTTGGAAGTTCTACCTTCGAACGCTCAGTAGCTACAGGTTTGCATGTTGTCGAGCTGACCTTGGGTTGCTTTTTGTTATCCTGTTTTGTCTGTTGTGAGTTCAGATCCGCGCTGTCCTCACTCTGGTCCGCTGGTTTATCGCCTTCCTTATTCCTTTGCCGCCCTGCATCATCCAGTGGGGGAGGCGCAGCGCCCTCCCCCTGGGGGGGTTCATGAAGTTCTAAACGTTCGAGCTGGGAATGAAAGTTGTGAAGCCGTCAGTATTTGCAGGTCTTCTGCTGTCTGTAGCGACCTGCCATTGCAGAGAATGCTGAAACCCTAGAACGTAGAGCCCTTGCTCCACATCGCCATTTTCCCCTTATATTCTCTTGTTGGTTCACTGCTTCTCTTACACGCAATCTCATTGTACCTTTGCAAGTCTCTTTTAGAGTAAATATGACTATGCAATTAGTTGTCTATGTTAAATCATTGTACCTTGCATATCATTTGTGTTAATGCCCATTGATCCTAATACACTTTTCTAGAAGATTTTTGGTCCAATAACTAAGAACATTAGTAGATGCATCACTTAGTCTCATCACATTATCCCTACTCGAATTACCCTCTCATACATTGGATTTAGATAAAGCTTGAACCATTTCACCAACAATGATGATAACCTCATCCTCTAGCAAGATAGACCCCATGTGTGATTGCTTCTATGGCTCTCACATGTCAACAAATGGGTGGAATTTTTAACTAGACCATATCTGTTGGCCCTCCAGTGGATCCTGTAAATAATCAATCTCCTCTTCCTCCAAAATCAGTATGAGATTGGACCTCCTTAACTCTTATCACCCTAGTCATTATTGTAGATGAACCTTGTGGAAGCTCTAAGTTACCCTCTCCAAATGCATAGATCTGTCACTTTGCCAAAATGGATCTTCTCAAAAGTATTGAAGAATAAAGACCCTTTATACAAATTCTAAAAGCCCTTAATTCCACTTGCTTTTCCTCGATTCCAATGGATAATTCCTATGATGATAATTATTCTAGATCCATATTTAAAAAATATATATATACTTCATCACAATCTTTAGCCCATAAGAAAAAATGCTATTTGTTAATACCTTGCCAATACCACACAAATATTTGCAAATTACAAGTTATTTACATGTATATACCCTACCCTCTTTGAAATTGATTAGATAACCTTAAAAAAAAAACATAAAATAGTATGTCAAGCTTATAGCCAAATTCGTTTTAATTTTCAAAATATGTATCACATTACCCACCTTACTGACTTATTAAAACAACAAAACTATGGCGATTTGAGAATGCTTCTCTCACTTCAAGCATAGAAATAATATGTTAAAAAATTTCGATTAGTTTTTTTACTTTCTTAATATTTAATAGACCATATTAATTTTAGTGAACATTTTTCACTCAAATTATAAAAATTAATATCTTTTAGTATTATATCAAATTATAAAAATAATATTTTATTATTATTATATACCATTTTCCAAGACCCATTGAATTTAATTTAAAACACATTACATGTGAATCAAATGGAATGGATTTCATTAAAAATACATTACATGGTTAATATTTTCCATTGGATTTCATTAAAAATACATTACATGGTTAATATTTTCCATTTAATAATTTGAGAATGAGTTGGTATGAAATTTGGTAGATAATTTTTTGAGAGAAAAAGCCTATGTAAAATTTAAGGGAAGATTTCCCTACATTAGAGACTTTATAATAACATGCTTCGAAACCTGAAACATGCCAAAAGACAAGGTATCTTATGGGAAAAGATACTAAATTAAATATAAAATATATCTCGTATATCCATAAAGTAAATATAAGAAATTTGTATTTGTATTAGGTGCAAAATTTTAGGAAAAATTTCGTCAAATTTTTCCTCAATGTATTAGATGCCAATTTTGATATAAAATCACAGGTTGAATATATAATGTATTAGGTGCCAATTTTATATCGTATTAGGTGACGATTTTGATATAAAATCACAAGTTGAATATATAACCGTATTCTGAATTTAAAACTTTTTCATTGAATTAGGTGCCAATTTTTAGGATTATTGTAATAAAAATTATATGAAAATTAAGCACCTGTGTAAAGCAATGTATTAGTTGCTAATTTTGATATAAAATCACAAGTGGAATATATAGCCGTATAATGAATTTAATTTTTTTATTAAATTAGGTGTTAATTTTTAAAATTATTGTAATAAAAAATATATGAAAAATTAAATATGAAGATTTTTTCAACCATATCCATAACGTCAATTAAAGGTGATCTGACGTGTCACGGAATCTCCAAAATCGAGATTTTTGTCGAGAACCACATATGAAGCTTTTGTCAACCATATCCATAACGTCCAATAAAGATGAGCTGACGTGTCACGGAATCTCCAAAATCGAGATTTTTATCGAGAAGCGCGCTGAACGGAATTCAAGCTGACGTGCCTGTCAACTAGACTCACACTCTGCCGAAAGTTGCGAGATATGTGGACCATCCGATCAGAATATTCGACCATTAATCTGAGCCGTCAGTTTCTCCAGAATTTTCTTTAAATTGCAGAGTCGGGCATTGCAAATCCCCGTTCATTCATCGTTTTGGTAGTAGTTGCCGGGGTTCGATTCTGGACGTCTTCAGTTACTGAGTTAGCTTAGCTTGTCTGTTTAGGATGCTAGACTGAGCTTGGTGGTCAATTTTTCGAATTCCTTGTGTTTTCGTCATTTCCAATGTTCAGGAATACTATCTGCTGGAGAATCGGGGTTTTGGAACGATCGATCGGACTACATTGGCTGGATACGTTTCTCTATGAAGGGTTTTCCAAGCTGACCATGATTTATCTGAAAACGCTCTGACAATAAAGGTCTGTTAGAAGCCATTGCCATCTTTTGAAGTATTTTATTTAATGGATGGTTTCATTTTTAATTTACGTTTCGAACCTGTCGAGATGATCAGAGGCCGTTGTCAGTCTATATTCTTGGAGATTTATTTTTCGAGATCTAGGGCTATGGAGGGATGAATTGAGGGAAAATTGTGTCCCACGAGATCCAAAATCACGGGGATTGGCATCTATCTTGTATTTACATTCTTGAAGAAATTTTTATTTGGAAGTGAAGGGTGATTGATGTATATAAACCCAATAGCCATTAAAGCTTCATTGGGGTTTGATGTGGCATTGCCTTTGCGGGTGCGCTTGCAGGCGGGCCATCAGATTAATGAAATGCTTTTATTTTCTTCTTTGGGGGAGGGTGAACCTTCCCAACCATCCGAGCTTATTTTTGCCGGAGGTCTGTGTCGCGAGTTTTGTGATGCAATCTTTGATTGATTGTTTGATATGGCCGACGGTTAATCCAATTTTGACGAAGAGCCTACATATTCAAAAGCCTCCCACCCGATACACTAAACGATTGTGCCAGGTATTTAAAAGTTACAACACACTAATTTTATGAGGTATGCAGTCCGATAAAACTCTTTCCTCCATTTATTTGTTAGTTTCTGTTAAATCTAAGTTATTTGTTGTTGTCATTTTTGCATTTTCTGCTAATTCTTAAATGCAATAAGACGTAAAAAGAAGGATTGCGTTTCTTTTCAATTTTAAATTCTAAAAGATGTGAAAGGAAGGATTGTGTTTCTGTTTAATCTTAAAATTAAAAAAGGCGTAGAAGGAAGGATTGCGGATTAGTTTATTTGATGGCATTCAACTGATTCCTCACACCATGGAATCTTCATTAAACTGAACTTTAGGTATTGGGAGAGAGGAGTGTGGTGTATTCTCTGTGGAAGAAATAGAAAATCACTAATTTTTTTCTATGAGAATATCTTCTTTTTTTTTTTTTTTTTCTCCATGAATATACATAAATTTTATCAGATTACTGACAAACAGAAAATAAATTTATTCCTGGCATCTGTTTTATTGGGAACTTATCATTTAAGCAGCCAGAAGATTTTACATTTTTTCAAATCTTTCAATATACATAAATTTTAACAATTTATTGGGTACTTACCAACGTAAAATAAATTTATTACCGGCATCTCATTTACCGGGCACTTTTATCATTTAAACAGCCCGAAGATTTTCTATTTTTCCAAATCTTTCCATATACATAAATTTTATCGGATCTTACAAACAGAAAGGAAATTTATTATTTTCATCTATTTTATCTGACACTTCTCATGCTTTAAGCAGCCAGAAGATTTTCTATTTTTCAAATCATCTTAATGTGTAATAAATATAAACTTACTGCGTAATAAATAAATATAAGTCTAAAAGTTTGTATATAAAATTTTCAATATTTAATACGTAATAAATATAAATCTAAGTTTTAGATGCATATATACCAGTAAATAATCCAAAATCCATACAAAATCAAAATTAGATTATATGAAAAATTGCTGTATCCAAAATCTATACACAATCAAAATTAGCTTATACGAAAAATTGCTGTATTCAAAATCTATACAAAATCAAAATTAGCTTATATGAAAAATTGCTGCATCATCGCAGATGACATCCAACAAATAAAAGCATCATGATACTGTTTGAGCAAGTTTAATTTGTTCATATCCCTGACATTTTATAATTTCAAAAAGTTTGTGAAGCATGGGTTCGCGGTTCTGTCCCGGATTCTTGTTCCCATGAACAGGGACGAACCCATAAGAATTGGGTTCTTCCCATAACCCATAAGAACCTTGTTGCTATAAACATGTGCTGGAGCGGGGACTTCCCAGATGAACCCATATGAACCGGGTTCTTCCCCTAAGAAAGAACTTGGTGCTCAATAACTGCAGCCTGGGTTCGTTTGCTAAAATGGGTTTGCCGAACCCTAAAAAAATTCTTATTCTTATCTTAGTATAACATTTCAAATAAATTCTTACCTTAGTAGAACATTTCAAATTTAAAGTTCCGCAAAGAAAAAAAAAATCGATTTTCCTTGTTGTTCCTAGCTTCTTGATTCATGTTTTGCTAAATCTATTTTCCTTCTTGTTCTTAGCTTCTTGATTCATGTTTTGCTAAATGCAATGTCATTGCATTGTCAACTAATACAACTTTAGTCTTCACTCGTTATCCTCACTCGTTATCTTTCAGTCATAGTGATAGAAGAAGATAACGGGACCAAGGCAATCCACACGGCAACGTATATAAATAGCCGCTTAAACAAACGACCTGGATCATATTCTGCTAGTGTCATTCTGTTATTCCCACATATCTCAAGTACCTCGTGCTATTCGCAAGCCATCTTTTGTAGTGATTTGTCAATACTGTTCCTGTTATTTTCTCCATTTAATCCATTCGATGACATATATATGAATGATTGATCGGACAATTTGCACCGGATGGTTTAAAACTTTAACGCATATTACAATGTAGACATTGTGGTCATCTTTAAAACAGATTAAGCTATAATGATTTATAATTTTAAGCTATAATGATTTATAATTTTAATTGATGGTTGTTTAAAATAGTTTAAACAATCTAGACATTATTGTTCTTAGCTTCTTGATTCATATTTGCTCAATGCAATATGTCATTGTATTAAGGTGGTAATTTTTGCAAGGCCACTGGAATATATTTTATCCTATAGTGGTCAGTGTCGTTATTCAAATGTCTGTAGAAAATTAACATACTCTCTAGAAGCTGGTGTTAGGCCTCAATACTTATCTGTGGCTGTTGTGGAGCACCTAACCTGCTGTGCTAATGTGGGTGTCTATTTCTAATACGCATATGGAACTCCTCGTCATAAACAAAAAGCTTACAATTAGTTTACAATTGGAAACACCGCTTGAATAGAATATTCTATATTGGCACATTGCCATACATGACGGCAAAGCTTTGCCTTTGAGCCAATCAGGTTTATTGATACTGCTTATGACGTATTAACTATTAACAGCGTGTTTGTGTCAGTTATGAAATTTTAAATTTGAGCATTAGGGATTGAGTATATTCGCTGTTGGGTTGGTGGACATGAAAGAGTCTACAATATGTATATTGTTATAGTCTACAAATGTGTTTGGATGTAAACTGCTACATGTGCAGTACTTCATAAAATGGGTTGTGGACTGTTTCTAGTTGATGCTCAAGAGATTAAGCAACAAGAGGAGGTTGGATATTTAGGAAGACGAGGGAATGCAAAGTGAATCCGAGTCGAGTTCTGAAACTTTGAGGTTACGAGGTTGCACAGTTTAAGTGACAGATGGTTGCTATAGGCTGGGGAGTAGGACAATTTGGGAAGTTTTGAAGGCGGCAAAAATAGTGCAGAAAAGGAGCGTGAAAGGCCGAGAAGGTGGACCAGTGCAGATTTTGCTGATGATGAAGAGGAAAACCGACTGCCATTTTCGTACAGGAATAATGTGTCAGGCAATAGAATTAAGTTGTTGTATAGAGACAAGAATGGCGGATTCTGAAAATAATAATATCCGTGTAATATATGTAACTCTTTGCAGTTTTGAGGGTAGCGAAAATAACGCTGAAAAGGGATGTGAAATACGCAGAAGATGAAGCAGAGCATATTTTACAGGAGACACAGCTAGTGACTGCCTCTTGGCATATGAATAATGTACAAAGCAATAAAAGTTGTTCTGTAATGCAAGGAGAAAGACAGTGACAGAGATTCAAAAAATTGAGAAAATTCTTCCATCGTATTATGGTTTTGTGTGATTTTCCTTATGTATGGTTTTGGCTCAGTGATTCTAGGCATTGTTTCTGTGAGAGAAAACCTTTTCAATATATATGCTATTGTGTAATAAGACGGTGACTTTCCCTGTGTATGGTTTTGTTTCTGTGATGTTAGGCGTGTTTGTCTGTAAATTTGACATTGTTTTGTGTGTATGCTGTATGTGCACGTATGCCCACAGAAGCAGTGTGTATGCTGTATTTCCCATGGCCTGCCTGAAGTTATACACATTTGAAGTTTTGTACATTGAACTTGATCGTGAAGTTAGCAGTGGCATTGAATCATCAAAGGAGCCGTAACAGAGACAAGTTATGTGATGTACTTGAGCTTCATAATTAGATATCCATGTGGCATAGTTTAATTTCTAATATATACTGTATTGATTGTTTAATGATAAAAGGCCTAGTTTAATTTCTAGAATATACTGTATTTATTGTTTAATTTCTAATATTTAGTGTCCTTTTGTGGGTGTTGCATAATTTGCATTCCCGTCCCCAGGGAGGACTTGTGGGTTGCCAGGTAGGGATAAGTCTCAGTTTCGAAGGGATGTCCTTGACGATACGGGACTTTACCATGTTCTTTATAAAAATCGCTTAATCTGCGGGCACAGGTGAAACTGCTGGCTTTCGTGCAGGTATTGGTGTTGGTGCTTCCACTGGACAAAATAGTGGTTAAGCTGCTGGTCCAACGTCCACATCCACATCTGTATCTGTAGCTGCTCTTGCATCATGGTCTAAAAATGGATTTGGAACGGGTTCCTCAGACTAATCAACCGGAGCTTAATCAACTGCGTAACTGACGGATAAACCAACTAGGTAAAAGGATATTTGTATTATATTAGTCACATTTATGTCTAAGTAGGTAAATAGCTGTGCCCGTAGCTGCTGCTCTTGTATCTTGGTCTAAGAATCGATTTGGAACTGGTTCTTCAGACGAATCAACCTGAGAAATTTACGTGTAATCAACTGCGCAACCTACGGATAAACCAACTCGGTAAAAGGAGATAACCTACGGATAAACCAACTGGGTAAAAGGAGATATGCCTTCGTAATTTTTGGGAACTCTACTCATTGTGCCCGTTTGTAATAGAGTACAAATATTTGTGTTTCATATTCCTTAATCCCTTTTAATCATGCATTGCAATTGGCTACAAATTATGCTAGAATGCAACAATAACTTGTGAAATTTGAAGCGGTGCATTATGAGAACACAAAATCAAGTAGGTGCATTATGAAATCATAATCAAGTAATCATTAAGATCTGGGCAAAAAGAATCTGGGTAAAAGGAGATGTGCCTTCATAATTTTTGGGAACTCTACTAATTGTGCCCGTTTGTAATAGACTACAAATCCCTGTGTTTCATATTCATTAATCCCTGTGTTTCATATTCATTAATCCCTTTTAATCATGCATTGCAATTGGCTAGAAATTATGCTAGAAATTTGAAGAGGTGCATTATGAGAACACAAATCAAATTTGAAGCGGTGCATTATGAGAACACAAAATCAAGTAGGTGCATTATGAAAACACAAATCAAGTAATCAAGTATCCATTATTAAGATCTGGCCAAAAAGAATCTGTGAAACTTGAAGAGTTTCACGTTCAGTCGTCACACCGGATGTGTTGATACCTTCGGTAAAAGAAGCATCCATCATCCCCAAAGAAAACCCGGTTGTTAACATCCGGTCACTTCTTTTGGGAACTTTGTGTTTCATATTCCTTAATCACTCTCAATCATGCATTTATGAGAGATTATTTATGTCATATGCACCCTCATTTGAATCATTTGATTTCCTTGATATCAACCAGGCATCTAGTAGGCCTTCTTCGTGTCGTAGTGTGTTTGGTATCTTCCCCTGCCCGATTATTGCTCCCCATTCATCTCATCCCATAGGCCGCCTTCGTTTGGGACTCTTCTCCTAATTAATGAGTGGACTGAACAGATTTAGTCTCATCCTTTGCGTCATCACACTGGTTAAATTGGGACATATTTTCTGAAATTTCAATTTATTTCTTCTTTATTGGTCATATTTGCTTGGTTTCATGTATATGAGGGTTACTAGACCCTTTTCTCTAGGATTGCCTAGTGAATCTTTTTCTTTTTGGCTTCTTTGCAGGATTTTTAGGCCCTTCCTATTTTAACACAATGTAGTGTAGAACCTCTCCCTACCCCAATGCTAACTAATTTTGAAGAAAGAAAATTGGAACGATTTGGGGCAGTGATGACACCTTCGAGGGATATATAAGCAAGTTCGTGACTAGGGAATAAATCTAAGTTTCAGTATATATCAACTTACGGAGCAGAGATTGCTGGCTTGAAGATTGACAATAAATAATGTGTTCAAACAAAGAATTGGAAAATTGGCCTCTTGTGTTGCACACCAAAAGCAGTTTTCTAAAGGTTCCCTAGTTTTTGTTAAAGGTGTAGTTAATGAAAAGTAGATGCATGATGAATAAGAAAACCAAATTCTTCTTACAGGTGTAGTTAATGAAGGATAATTGCATTGTTCAGAGAAAGAATTGGAAAATTGGCCTCTTGCGTTGCACACCAAAAGCAGTTTTCTAAAAGTTCCCTAGTTTTTGTTAAAGGTGTAGTTAATGAAAAGTAGATGCATCATGAATAAGAAAACCAAATTCTTGTTAAATGTGTAGTTAATGAAGGATAATTGCATGATGAATAAGAACAACCCAATCATGAGAAACTCCATGGATAACATGTTAGTTGAATAATGATTCTATAACCCGAAATAAATACTTGAAAGAAGCAGAAAAACTTGAATACCCAAGAAATCATACCTTTGGCCATTGATACTTGCTCACACTCTAATACTGTCTATTCTTTAATAGGGTTACACATTCGATGGAACAACCAACCAAATTGCTAAAACCTAAGCTCAAAGCTCATGCAGTACAAGACTTTCCATTTACAATTTTCTCCAGTTTTTTAGCTTCAACTTCGAATGAAAACAACAATTATAGAAAAAGAGGAGCTAAGCAGATCGTTCCCAAATATGTAAGGTCCTGCAGAAAATGGCATGGAAAGAGCTGCAACATTTATCACGGATTTCTTTCACCCGTTTGGCACTTCCAAACTCTGCTCGCTCTGATCTGATGGTGTAAGACTGAAGGGGATTGAACGGTGAGCGTGGGGACCAAACAACAATGTTTAGAGCCAAGCTTCCATCAAGCTTGCTGTGGCCATGTGTCAAGTGTTCTACAGAACATGGTAGAAAACTGTAGGAGCAATGGACCACTCCGGGAGCTCTCAACAAGAAAAGGAATCCCGCGAGACGGTTTCCGTGAGAACGGGATACAGGGAGCTAACATTCTCCTACCTGGTCCATACTTTTAATTTAACGTCTCATCTTAAAACCCATTGATACTCTGTATTAAGTAATAGATACATGAATTATGGCGATAAGTCTTTTAATGACGAACATTATTTTCCATGTATTACTATGTATTTATTTCTATTATAATTTATGTGGCAACAATTTCTTAATGAATAAAACTTATGTTTATTATTGGTCCTACATAGAGGAATTCTCTCAAATTAAATTAAGGTGCAGATAAATATGAAGAAAACATCACAATAATTAAGAATTTCATAAAAATAACATTGTCCATACAATGAGAAACTACATGATGGAACCAAGTCCCATATTCATTACATGATCCTTGAATTTTAATGGTGGCATGCCCTTAGTCAAAGGACCAACGATCATCAACTCAGTGCTGACGTGTTCAATGACCACTTTCTTTTCTTTAACTCGTTCACTTATAGCTAAATACTTAATGTCGATGTGTTTACTTCGACTCCCACTTTTGTTGTTTTAGCCATAAAAACAACAACTTAATTGTCGCAATACATTCTCAATGGCTTAGAGATAGAATCCATAATTCTAAGTCCAGAAATGAAATTCTTAAGCCATATACCATGTGAAGTAGCCTCAAAACAAAAGACGAACTCGGCTTCCATAGTGGAAGTGGCAGTGAAGGTCTGCTTGGCACTGCTCCATGATATAGCTCCACCGGCCGTCATAAAAATGTATCTTGATGTTGATTTGTGTGAATCAACACATCCAACAAAGTCAGAATCTGTGTAGCCAATTACTTCCAAACTGTCTGTCCGTCTATACATAAGCATGTAGCCTTTGGTTATTTGAAAGTACTTCATTACTTTCTTTTCAACGCTCCAGTGGTCTAAACCTAGATCACTCTGATATCGTCTCGACATTCCCACAACAAATGCAATGTCAGGTCTTGTGTAGACCTGAATATACATTAGGCTTTCGACAACAGAAGCATATGGAATGTTCTTCATTTGTTCCCTTTCAAAGTCATTCTTCGGGCATTGGTTCAAATTGAACCTATCACCCTTCACAACGGGAGCGACACTTGGTCAACAATCCTTCATCCGAAATCTCTCTAAAATTTTATTAATATAGGTTTCCTGAGACAGAGCCAAGATGCCTCAGAATCTGTCTCTATGGATCTTAATGGCAATGACATAAGATGCCTCACCCATATCCTTCATATCAAAATTTTTAGAGAAGAATTGTTTCACCTCATGTAGCAAACCCTTATCATTGGTTGTTAGCAAAATGTCATCCACATATAAAACAAGAAAACAAATTTTACTCCCACTGACTTTCAGGTATATACATTGATCCATAATGTTTTCTACAAAATTGAATGAAGAAATTACATTATGGAATTTCAAATACCATTGGTGGGATGCTTGTTTTAAACCGTATAAGGATTTCTTGAGCTTGCAAACCAATTGCTCACCATCACTAGAGCGGAATCCTTCAGGTTGTTTCATGTAAACCTCCTCTTCTAGATCTCCATTGAGAAATGTCATTTTCACATCCATTTGTTGCAACTCTAAGTTAAAATGGGCTACTAATGCCAAAATAACGTGCAAGGAATCTTTCTTAGATACAGGAGAGAAAGTCTCCGTGTAATCGATTCCTTCTTCTTGCCTTGTATCTATCAATGTTGCCCAATGAGTATTTCTTTCTCTTAAAGACCCATTTACATCCAATGGATTTTGCACCATTAGGCAACTAAACAATATCCCAAACTCCGTTACTCTTTATAGAATTCATCTCTTCCTTCATGGCATCGTACCATAATTCTGATTCTTTGCAACTTATGACTTGTGAAAAGGACTCAGGATCATTTTCGGCTCCAATGTTGTAGTTAGATTCTTGCAGATACACAACATAATCATCAGGGATTGGTGATCTCTTTAGTCTAATAAATCTTATTAATGTTGTACCATCATCTTCCTGAGAAGTATGTGGTTCAACTTGTTGTTCAAAAGTTTTTGGCAACTCTTGAACTACTTGATCTACTGGAATGTTGTTAGCAGCTTGTGGAACTTCAACAATTGGTTGTTCAACACATGTTTGTACTTGAGGGGTGCTACGAAAAATAACCAATCTATCACTTGAGGTGGAAGGTTGAGATTCTTAATGATCCTTCTTAGAAACTATGTTTCTGGTTTGATCGCTCCCACTGATCAAGTCATTTTCAAGAAACTTTGCATTTTTTGATTCCACAATCCTAGAGCTGTGAGATGGACAATAAAATTTGTAACCTTTAGACCTTTCAACATATCTAATGAAATATCCACTAATGGTCTTTGGGTCCAGCTTCTTCTCTTGCGGATTATAAATTCTCACTTCAGACGGGCATCCCCAAACGCGTCGTCTTAAGTGCTTCGGTCCACAAGGATTTAGGAAGATTGGAGCTGCTAAGCATACTCCACACCATGTCCAATAATGTTTGGTTTCTTCTTTTTGCTACACTATTCTGGTCGGGTGAACCAGGCATGGTGTATTGGGCAACAATCCCATGCTTTTAAAGAAAATTTGCGAATGGCCCAAGTGCTTGTCCAACTTCTGTGTATCTGCCATAATATTTTCCACCTCTATTTGATCTCACGATCTTAATTTGCTTGCTGCATTGTTTCTCTACTTCAGCCTTAAAGATCTTAAAGGCATCTCATGCTTCGTTCTTTTTATGAAGCATGTAGAGATACATATATTGTGAGTAATCATATATAAAAGAGATGAAGTATCTTTGACCATGTGAGTCCATGTCTAGACTACATATATTAGAATGTATGATCTCTAATATGTCCGAACTCCTATTGGCACCTTTCTTTGACTTGTTGGTCTGCTTTCCCTTTATACAGTTCACACAAGTCTCAAAATCAGTGAAATCCAGAGTATTAAGTACTCCTTCATTTATTAATCTTTTAATTTTTTCTATGGAGATGTGACCTAATCTCTGGTGCCATAATTTAGAGGAATCCTCATTAATAACACATTTTTTAGTGCAGTGTGAACATGCATTGAATCATAAGTGACATTGTTTTGTAAATTAATGCAGTAAAGACCATCAAACAAAGTACTATTCCCAACACAATCAGATTTATAAAACAAACTGAAAGATGTTTCTGAAAAGTTAAAGGAATTTCCAAAATGTACAAGCCTTGAAACTGAAATCAAGTTTCTAGAAAAACTTGGAACATAAAAGGTATTTTCTAATTCTAAAACAAAGCCACTACTTAAAGTTAAATAGCATGTTCCTATAGCTTCCATATGCGAGCCCATATTGTTTCCTAATAAGATGCTTTGCTCACTTCCCACTGGCTTCCTTAGGTTTTGCAAACCTTGCAAGGAATTTGAAATGTGAATTGTTGATCCAGAACCAATCCACAATGTGTTAATATTGACATTAACCATATTAGATTCATAACAAACAAATGAGGTTGGATTACCTTTGTCCGCAAGCCATTTATGAAATTTAGTGCATTCATTTTTCAGTGTACCTTCTTTTTACAAAAGAAACACTTGGAATCCTTTTTAATGTCAACTTGGGGAGGCATTTTACCTTTTCCTTTCTGATTGGCTTGAGATTTTCCCTTTCCACGCATTGCCAGCATTGCACTTTTTCTCAGTGCCATCACCAGTCTCCTTTCCTCTTGAACACACATGGTCATGAGTTCATTAATTAACCATTTATCCTTATGTGTGTTGTATGAGATTTTGAAGGGTCCGTATTGGTGCGGAAGGGTGTTCAGGATGTAGTGCACCAGGAAGGACTCCGACATTTCAACCTTGAGTTTCTTTAATTGAGCTACAGTGTTCTTCATTTGCATGATGTGCTCATGCACACCTTTCACACTGGTGAGCCTTAGGGATGAGAACTTCATGATTAGGGTGCTTGCTAGTGCCTTGTCTGAAGTGACGAATTGATCATCAATGGCTTTCAGCAAGTCTCATCCCTTTTCACGCTGATCAACGGAACCACGAATACCGGCGGAAATTTTAGTTTTAATGAACATCATGCTTAGGTGATTAGATCGCTCCCATCGTTCATAAAACGTGGTGTCCGCTGCAGTGTTGGTATTAGTGAGTGTCGGTGGTTCATCTTTCCTAATAGCATAGTCTATGTCCATCCACCCCAAATGAAAGAGAATTCTCTCTTTCTAGACCTGATAGTTATCTCCCTTAAGTTCAGGGATATCACAACGAATTTTAGAGAAATTTGCAGGTTGTACAATTACATAAAATTAAAGATCACATGCTTATGTTAAATTTGAGGCCTAAATAAAATTTCATGCTTTACCAATGTAAATCATACTTAAAATTGAATCTAATAACATAAAAATTGTCTGTGGACTAAATTTTCAATTCATGTAGATTCAATTATCCTTTATGATAGAATTTATCAAATTATTCACTTAATTCATAATTCTAAAGGGTATATTATGATTATAATTTGATATAAATTCTATCTTAGATTTGAACTTTATGATAAAACTATTAATTCATAATCCTTCTGGGTAAGTTATGAATAATTTGATATTTTATCCTAATTAATTATATAAATATAATAAAAATTTTGGTGGGATAAAACTTATTATATTTAGTATAACTAATGACAATTAATGTCTAAATATTCTTTATGTTACCCTAATCAATCATAACATATAATATTATTTAATTAGAGATATATGACTATTCTTTAATCAATTAAAAATTATATGGTTTACTAGACATTATTTCTTTTATGCGTAAAAATTAACTTGATATGAGAATAATTATAAATTGCATAAGTAAAACTATAATATTCATGCATAACATTCAACGATGGGTTTTGTATATTCATTCAAAATAGCATGTATTAATTAGAGCAGAAATAATCAATTCATGCAAATTAAATATGAGCATAGTTATAAATTTGCACAACAATTATCCAAATTGAATAAAATTAAACCAAATAAATATTATAAGCATAAAAATTGAGCGAAAATTAGACATATTTCCAAATAAATGTCTTAATTCAGAAAATTCTCAAAATATGGCATTGAGCCAATATGATGCCTCAATGGTTTGCCTTCATAACCTGGTTTTATGGGGCTTTCTTCTCTAGTTTGTGAAAGTAGAATACAATGATGAACATGAGCTTATGGATGGTTGGATTTTTAGTTTCCCACTGGAAAAGCTTGTGGATAGCCGATATAATACTTTCACTATTGTTTTTACATGCTGGTGTTATTTCTCAGAATTCAGTCAGCACTTGCTTTGGGTTATTGAAAGTCTCTAGAGGTTTTACAATGCTTTCCTCTTCTGGTTTCTCTAATGGCTTTGGTTTTCTATAGCAGTGGCATCAACTACACATAGAAAGCCATCAAATTTCTCTCTTTCTCAACATTACTAGCAGGAAAATGCAAGGGAAAGAAAGAGGGTTGGGCCGCATGCATAAAACCTCCGAAAACAATTTCTACTTGATTTCTAATTCAAAACTTAATGAAACAAAGCATAATAACACGGAAGTGTTGTTCATAAACACCAAGGCATAGATAAAACTGCTATGATACAAAATGTTAGCTGAATAATGATTCTATGATGCGGAATAAATATTTAAAAGAATTATAAAAATTTGAATACCCAAGAAATCATACCTTCGGCCATTGATACTTGCTCGCACTCTGATACAGCTTATTCTTTAACAGGCTTACACATTCGATGGAACAACCAACCAAATTGCTGAAACCTAAGCTCAAAGCTCACGTAGTACTAGACTTTCCATTTACATTTTTCTTCAGTTTCTTAGCTTCAACTCCGAATGAAAACAACAATTATAGAAAAAGAGGAGCTAAGCAGATCGTTCCGAAATGTGTAAGGTCCTGCAGAAAATGGCACGGAAATATCTACAACATTTATCACAGATTTCTTTCACCTGTTTGGCACTTCCAAACTCTGCTCGCTCTGATCTAATGGTGTAAGATTGAAAGGGATTGAGCGGTGAGCTGGGGACCAAACAACAGTCTTCATAGCCAAGCTTGTTAGCTCCCTATATTCAGTTCTCACGGAAACTGTCTCACAAGATTCTTTTTCTTGTTGGGAGCTCCCGGAGTGGTCCATTACTCCTCCTATAGTTCTCTACCATGTTTTGTGGAAAACTTGACACGTGGCCACAACAAGATTGATGGAAGCTTGGCTATAAAGACCGTTGTTTGGTCCCCAAGCTCACCGCTCAATCCCTTTCAGCGTTACACCATCAGATCAGAGCAAGCAGAGTTTGGAAGTGCCAAACCGGTGAAAGAAACAGTGACAGATCTTTCCAATTTATGTTCTTGTTGCAGATCTTTCCGTGCTGTTTTCTGTAGGATCGACCTTTGAAACTCTGGTGCTTCAGCATCGGAAGGTCTTCGGTTCAAGTCTAGGCGGCTCTATTTCATTTTCTTCAGCGTGAAACTCTGTTGCTTCAACATTGGGAACAATCTTCTTCCGTAATTGTTGTTTTCATTCGGAGTTGAAGCTAAGAATAAATAGTGTCAGAGTGTGAGCAAGTGTTAATGGACAGAGGTATGATTTCTTGGGTATTCAAGTTTACGATGCTTTTAAGTGTTTATTCGCCATTACAAAATTGTTATTCAGCTAACAGTGGGTATCAGAGCAAGTTTTATCTCTGCCTTGGTGTTTATGAACGACGTTTTGTCTCTGAGTTATTATACTCTGTTTCATTAAGTTTTGAATTAGAAGTCATGTAGACTCTATTTTCGGAGGTTTTATGCATGTGGCCCAATCCTCTCTCTTTCCCTTGCATTTTCTTGTTGGTAATGTTGAGAAAGAGAGAAGACTGATGGCTTTCTGTGTGTAGTTGATGCACTGTTATAGAAAACTAAAGCCATTAGAGAAACCAGAAGAGGAAAGTGCTATAAAACCTCCAGAGACTTTCAATAATTCAAAGCAAGTGCTCACTGAATTTAGAAAAATAACACCAGCATGTAAAAACAATAGTGAAAGTGTTTATATTAGCAGTCCACACACTTTTCTAGTGGGAAACTAAGAATCCAACCATCCATAAGCTCCTGTTCACTATTGTATACTACTTTCCCAAACTAGAGAAGAAAGCCCCATCAAATCAGGTTATGAAGACAAGCCATTGAGCCATCGGTTTGGCTCAATGCCATATTTTGAGAATTTTTTGAATTAAGGCATTTATTTGGAAATATGTCTAATTTTTGCTCAATTTTTATGCTTATAATATTTATTTGGTTTAATTAGATGCAATTTGGATAATTGTTGTGCAAATTTATAACGATGCTCATATTTAATTTGCATGAATTGATTATTTCTGCTTTAATTAATACATGCTATTTTGGATGAGTATATGAGACTCATCGTTGAATGTTATGCATGAATATTATAGTTTTATTTATGCAATTTATAATTATTCTCATATCAAGTTAATTTTTATGCATAAAAGAAATAATCTCTAGTGATCCATATAATTTTTAATTGATTAGAGAATAGCCACGACATTTCTATTTAATAATATTATATATTATGATTGATTAGGATCACATTAAAAATATTTAAACATTATTGTAATTAATTATATTAAATATAATAAATTTTATCCCACAAGAATTTTTATTTTATTTATATAATTAATTAGGATAAAATATCAAATTATTCATAACTTACTCACAAGAATTATGAATTAATAGTTTTATCATAAAGTTCAAATCTAAGATAGAATTTGTATCAAATTATAATCATAATATACTCTTCAAAATTATGAATTAAGTGAATAATTTGATAAATTCTTTCATAAAGTATAATTGAATCTATTTGAATTGAAAATTTAGTCCACAGACAATTTTTATGTCATTAGATTCAATTTTAAATATGATTTACATTGGTAAAGCATGAAATTTTATTTAGGCCTCAAATTTAACGTAAACATGTGATCTTTGATTTTATGCAGTTGTACAACCTGCAAATTTCTCTGAATTTCGTTGTGATATTCCTGAACTTAAGGGAGATAACTATAAGGTCTGGAAGGAGAGAGTTCTCCTTCATTTAGGGTGGATGGACATAGACTATGCTATTAGGAAAGATGAACTACCGGCACTCACTGATACCAGCACTGCGGCGGATATCACACTTTATGAACGATGGGACCGATCTAATCGCCTAAGCATGATGTTCATTAAGACTAAAATTTCCGCTGGTATTCGTGGTTCCGTTGATCAGCATGAAAAGGTCTGAGACTTGCTGAAAGCCATTGATGATCAATTCGTCACTTCAAACAAGGCACTAGCAAACACCCTAATCATGAAGTTCTCACCCCTAAGGCTCACCAGTGTGAACGGTGTATGTGAGCACATCATGCAAATGGGGGACACTGTGGCTCAATTGAAGAAACTCGAGGTTGAAATATCAGAGTCCTTCTTGGTGCACTACATCCTGAACACCCTTCCGCACCAAAACGGACCCTTCAAAATCTCATACAACACACATAAGGATAAGTGGTCAATTAATGAACTCATGACCATGTGTGTTCAAGAGGAGGGGAGATTGATGATGGAACTGGGAGAAAGTGCAATGCTAGAAACACGTGGAAAGGGAAAATCTCAAGCCAATCAGAAAGGGAAAGGTAAAGTACCTCTCCAAATCGATATTGAGAAGGATTCCAAGTGTTTCTTCTGTAAAAAGAAGGGACACGTGAAGAAGGAATACGCCAAATTTCAGAAATGGCTTGTGGACAAAGGTAATCCAATCTCATTTGTTTGTTATGAATCTAATATGGTTAATGTCAATATTAACACCTGGTGGATTGATTTTGGATCAAAAATTCACATTTCGAATTCCTTGCAGGGTTTGCAAAACCGAAGGAAGCCAATGGGAAGTGAGCAAAGCATCTTATTAGGAAACAAAATGGGCTCGCATGTGGAAGCTATAGGAACATGTTATTTAACTTTAAGTAGTGGCTTTGTTTTAGAATTAGAAAAGACCTTTTATGTTCCAAGTTTTTCTAGAAACTTGATTTCAGTTTCAAGGCTTGTACATTTTGGATATTCCTTTAAATTT
The DNA here is from genome assembly GCA_031772625.1 of Pinus tabuliformis. Classification (NCBI taxonomy): domain Eukaryota; kingdom Viridiplantae; phylum Streptophyta; class Pinopsida; order Pinales; family Pinaceae; genus Pinus; species Pinus tabuliformis. The sequence continues at coordinate 690,784,787 of CM062810.1, forward strand.
TTCAGAAACATCTTTCAGTTTGTTTTATAAATTTGATTGTGTTGGGAATGGTACTTTGTCTGATGGTCTTTACTGCATTAATTTACAAAACAATGTCACTTATGATTCAATGCATGTTCACACTGACACTAAAAAATGTGTTATTAATGAGGATTCCTCTAAATTATGGCACCAGAGATTAGGTCATATCTCCATAGAAAGAATTAAAAGATTAGTAAATGAAGGGGTACTTAATACTTTGGATTTTACTGATTTTGAGACTTGTGTGGACTGCATAAAGGGAAAGCAGACCAACAAGTCAAAGAAAGGTGCAAATAGGAGTTCAGACATATTAAAGATCATACATACTGATATATGTAGTCTAGAGATGGACTTACATGGTCAGAGATACTTCATCTCTTTTATAGATGATTATTCACGATATATGTATTTCTACATGCTTCATAAAAAGAACGAAGCATTAGATGCCTTTAAAATCTTTAAGGCTGAAGTAGAGAAACAATGCGGCAAGCAAATTAAGATCGTGAGATCAGATAGAGGTGGAGAATATTATGGTAGATACACAGAAGATGGACAAGCACCTGGGCCAAGCATGAGATTGTTGCCCAATACACCATGCCTGGTTCACCCGACCAAAATGGTGTAGCAGAAAGAAGAAACCACACATTATTGGACATGGTGCGGAGTATGCTTAGCAGCTCCAATCTTCCTAAATCCTTGTGGAATGAAGCATTTAAGATGATAGTGTATATATTAAACCGATTTCCAACCAAGGTTGTTCCTAAAACGCCATTTGAATTATGGAAAGGTTGGAAACCGAGTTTGCGACATATGCGCGTTTGGGGATGCCTGTCTGAAGTGAGAATATATAATCCACAAGAGAAGAAGTTGGACCCAAGGACCATTAGTGGGTATTTCATTGGATATGTTGAAAGGTCTAAAGGTTACATATTTTATTGTCCATCTCACAGCACTAGGATTGTGGAATCAAGAAATGCAAAGTTTCTTGAAAATGACTTGATCAGGGGGAGTGATCAAACCAGGAACATAGTTTCTGAAAAGGATCATTCAGAATCTCAACCTTCCACCTCAAGTGATAGATTGGTTATAGTTCACAACACCCCTCAAGTACAAACTGGTGTTAAACAACCAATTGTTGAAGTTCCACAAGCTGTTGACAACATTCCAGTAGATTAGGTAGTTCAAGAGTTGCCAAGAACTTTTGAACAACGAGTTGAACCACATACTTCTCAGGAAGATGATAGTACAACATTAAGAAGATATATTAGACCAAAGATGATGATGATGATGATGATGATGGTTAATGTCCACTGAGACCAAATTGGTCTATCGGACCTACAATTTTCTTAATTTTTACTTGTCTGGCTCCTCGTCTTTCTTGGCGAGATTGGTGTTGTAGCTTTCTTTCTTTTCTCTACGGTCTTCCAACTTCCTTTGTCTTGCATCTCCTTCATCTCTTCTGGTTCTTGGGACATTGGTGTCTTAGCTTCGCGATCTATAGTCGGAGAAGAAGTTTGGTTTAGGAGATCTGCTTTGCTGTTAAATGGAGATTTATTTTCTGCGGTATTCAAATCCTCATAACTGTTGATTTGTTGGGGCGGGCTTTCTCCTGGCTTGCTTTGAGAGTTGTTTCCTTCTTCCTTGATTTCTTGTGACTCAGAGTTTTCTCTAGAATATTCTTCTTTGATGACAGTGTAGTGTTCTTTTTGTGCTCCTTCCCACCATGTAGATCTGTGGTGGTTTTTTTCTAGCAAAATTTTTCTCAGAGGCTTTTGGGCAATTTTTAGCTAGATGCCCCGTCTCAAAGCACGATCGACATCTGATGATGACACTTTCATAATCAAGCTTCTGGTTCCACACATAGTCTTTACTTGTTAGGTTTATTTCAGTTGGGAATCCGGCGCTGAAATCCATTTCCACACAGATGCGTGCATAGGTGGTTCTGGCATATTCCTCTGTTTCTGGGCACCTGCAGTAAAATTTCCCAATTGCATTTCCGATGGCTTTTAGCGAGGAGAGATTCCAGAGATGCAAGGGTAGGCTTGGCAATCTCACCCAAACTGGTGCTGAGGTTATCACTGCTGTAGAGGGATCGAATGATGGGTTCCATCGCTTCATGAATAGGCCTGATTTTTCCCAAAACCAAGGGCCGGAATCTAGAATACATTGTCTGCTTTCAGGATTTTCAAAATCTACTATAAAGAAACCTCTAGCACAGGGGTAGATATTAATTTCGTCAGAAATGATAGGCTTCCATACCTCCGAGATCCAATTGTGGAGTGCTATCAGTCGCGGCTAAAAACCATTGAACCGACAAATTAGGGCACTTTCGGAGAACTTCAAAGCTTCATCGAGTGAGTCCTGGACCTAGATAGTGGGAGCTGGGGCTTCACTCACGATATGGGCAGGAGATTGTCCTCCAGAGACGGATGAGCCACTAGTTATTTTTGCGAAGCTCGGAGCCATATTTTACGAAAGCCAAACCGCAGATCTGAAGAGATACGAACGTCCCACTCAACCGCAGATACTGAAGAGATACGAACCGCATCTCAAACCGCAGATATGAAGAGATACGCAGCTCAAACCGCAGATCTGAAGAGATACGAACGTTCCATTCAACCGCAGATACTGAAGAGATACGAACAGCAGCTCAAACCGCAGATCTGAAGAGATACGCAGCTCAAATCGCAGATCTGGAGAGATACGAACGTCCCACTCAACCGCAGATACTGAAGAGATATGAACCGCAGCTCAAACCGCAGATATGAAGAGATATGTAGCTCAAACCGCAGATCAAACTTTGCTTCTGATGACCTCACTCCTGGTCAATGCCAACCAGAGTTTGCGAGAAACAGGGCAACGAGTCGGGTAGGCTTCCAGAAGCCCACATGAATCTCTGACAGGAAAAGCGGCTCCGGCAAGGTAGGTTTTTAAATGCACCCACAAAGACCGAATCACTGAGAGAGTCAGAAGGCTTCTTTTTTTTCCGGTGTTGCGTGCGTGAATGAGCACTATGCAGAATTGCCCAGAATTTGGAATTCACAGGACATTTCCGAAGAGCCGCATAAAAGATCGATCAAAGATAATGCCGCAGAAGATTGATTTGCAGAAGATCGAGCCGCAGAGTCACTGGAGCCGCAGAAGAGCTGCAGAAGATTGATCTGCAGACAATAATGCCGCAGAAGATCTTTAATATACGAAGGGTAAGAAGACGACTTTCTCCTGCCGATACGAACCACCGAACCACAAAAGATCGATGCCGTAGAAGAGCCGCCGAAGATCGATCCCACTAGAGCCGCAGGAGATCGAGCCGTAGATCGATAAAACCAATCATGTAAACCAATTGCCTCCAGAAATTTTAGAGATACTGAACTTCCTGATGATTATGTTGTGTATCTACAAGAATTTGACTACAACATTGGAGCCGAAAATGATCTCGAGTCCTTTTCACGAGCCATAAGTTGCAAAGAATCAGAATTATGATATGATGCCATGAAGGAAGAGATGAATTCTATAAAGAGTAACGGAGTCTGGGATCTTGTTGAGTTGCTTAATGGTGCAAAAGCCATTGGATGTAAATGGGTCTTTAAGACAAAGAAAGACTTATTGGACAACATTGAGAGATACAAGGCAAGACTCATTGCTAAGGGATTCACTGAGAAAGAAGGAATCAATTACACGAAGACTTTCTCTCCTGTATCTAAGAAAGATTCCTTGTGCGTTATTTTGGCATTAGTAGCCCATTTTAACTTGGAGTTGCAACAAATGGATGTGAAAACGACATTTTTCAATGGAGATATAGAGGAGGAGGTTTACATGAAACAACCTAAAGGATTCCCCTCTAGTGATGGTGAGCAATTGGTTTGCAAGCTCAAGAAATCCTTATACGGTTTAAAACAAACATCCAGCCAATGGTATTTGAAATTCCATGATGTAATTTCTTCATTTGGTTTTGTAGAGAACATTATGGATCAATGTATATGCCTGAAAGTCAGTGGGAGTAAAATCTGTTTTCTTGTTGTATATGTGGATGACATTTTGCTAGCAACCAATGATAAGGGTTTGTTGCATGAGGTGAAACAATTCCTCTCTAAAAATTTCGATTTGAAGGATATGGGTGAGGCATCTTATGTCATTGGCATTAAGATCCATAGAGACAGATTTCGAGGCATCTTGGGTATGTCTCAGGAAACCTATATTAATAAAATCTTAGAGAGATTTCGGATGAAGGATTGTTTACCAAGTGTAGCTCCCATTGTGAAGGGTGATAGGTTCAATTTGAACCAATGCCCGAAGAACGACTTTGAAAGGGAACAAATGAAGAACATTCCATATGCTATTACTGTCGGAAACCTAATGTATGCTCAGGTCTCCACAAGACTTGGCATTACATTTGTTGTGGGAATGTTGGGACGATATCAGAGTAATCCAGGTTTAGACCATTGGAGAGTTGCAAAGAAAGTAATGAGGTACCTTCAAGGAACCAAAGACTACATGCTTAATATGGGACTTGGTTCTATTATGTAGTTTCTCATTGTATGGACAATGTTATTTCTATGAAATTCTTAATTATTGTGATGTTTTCCTCATATTTATGTGCATCTTAATTTGATTTGAGAGAATTCATTTGTGTAGGATCAAGAATAAACATAAGGTTTATTCATTAAGAAATTGTTGCCATATAAATTATAATAGAAATAAATACATAGTAATACATGGAAGATAATACTCGTCATTAGAGGACTTTATCGCCATGATTCATGTATCTATTACTTAATACATATTATCAAGGGGTTTTAATATGAGACGTTAGATTAAAGTATGGACCAAGTGGGAGAATGTTAGCTCCCTGTATCCAGTTCTCACGGAAACCATCTCGCGGGATTCTTTTTCTTGTTGGGAGCTCCTGGAGTGGTCCAGTACTCCTTCTACAGTTCTCTACCATGTTTTGTGGAAAACTTGACACGTGGCCACATCAAGATTGATGGAAGCTTGGCTATAAGGGCTGTTGTTTGGTCCCCAAGCTCACCGCTCATTCCCTTTCAACCTTACACCATCAAATCAGAGCGAGTAGAGTTTGGAAGTGCCAAACAGGTGAAAGAAACAGTGACAAATCATTCCTATTTATGTTCTTGTTGCAGATCTTTCTGTGCCGTTTTTTGTAGGATCGACCTTTGAAACTTTGTTGCTTCAGCATTGGGAAGGTCTCAGGTTCAAGCCCAGGTGGCTCTATTTGATTTCCTTCAGTTTGAAACTCTATTGCTTCAGCATTCGAAACGATCTTCTGTAATTGTTGTTTTCATTCGGAGTTGAAGCTAAGAATAGACAGTCTCAAAGTGTGAGCAAGTATCAATGGCCGTAGGTATGATTTCTTGGGTATTCAAGTGTACGATTCTTTTAAGTGTTTATTCCGCATTACAGAATTGTTATTCAGCTAATAAAACTTCCATCAAACTTGCTGTGGCCACGTGTCAAGTGTTCCATAGAACATGGTAGAGAACTGTAGGAGTATTGGACCACTCCGGGAGCTCCCAACAAGAAAAGGAATCCCGCAAGACGGTTTCCGCGAGAACTGGATACAGGGAGCTAAATAACATAAATGGATGAACTTGGAATTAGAATTGTAATCTTATGTCTCGGAAAATAATATTTCATGAAGAAACTCCATGGATAACACAAATGGATGAACTGGGAATTAGAATTATAATCTTATGTTTCGGAAAATAATATTTCATGAAGGTTCTTTTGTTAAACTTTATACCAATAGTTGTTAAAAAAATTCAATCAACGAGCATTTTGTATAAAAAAAGGCAGTGTCAGTGATATGCAAATTTTGTACCGATTGGCTGCTTTTACATGTGGCCTTGTATTAATTAAAAACTCAACGAAACAACTGTTTTAATTACTATGTTTCACTCTTCATATTCTACACCATCTCCTTTTTCTTTGAAATCATTGTTAAAGAGTAGCGCATAATAGTTGAAATTATTGTTAAAGTTTTGTTACAGTTCAGTGGGTAAAAAAATAATATATATATGAATGTGTTTGTATAAACTAGAGAATTTCAATAATTTTATGATGGCATATATTTTAATGGGTGCAGTCTAATTTATGATAGCATATATTTTAATGGATGCAGTCATAGTTATTTTTCACCAAAATCCAATGATCAAATTTCAAGCAAGATCGTGATTTTCTTTTGTTTAAAATACATTTCTGAATGCATATAAATGAATTCAACACCCTGAAAAACCTATAAGGCACTTGAATTTTGCAGATTAAACAATTATAATTCAAGTTTTTAAAAATCTGTACTGGATTTTGGTTAAAATTAACCCAAAAGAACGTTGTGAAAAAAGCTATTTCATCTATTAATTAGACTACAGTGAATGCATTTTGGTTGAGTGCTTCCTTTGTAAATTTAAAGTATATAGAAGTCTGGGATGATTAATAATTACAATATCTAATTAACTAGAAAAAATGTTGTGAAAAAATTATTTAATCTATTAATTAGACTATAGGGAATGATGCATTTTGGTTTAGTGCTTATCTTTGTAAATATAAAGTATATATAAGTTTGGGATGACTAATAATTACACTATCTAAGTCTAAATATCCAAAGAGTGTTAATTGGCATTTGCATTATTATGATTTTAATATATTTCAATTATTGAGTTAAAACTGCAAGTTTGGTAATAGTAATATTCTTTATTTCGGGTTCAAACACGTCGACAAATGAATTTTTATGTGATTATTGCCGAAAACACATCTCAAAAACTTGATATGGATCACAAAAGCTTAAATTCAATAATTAAGATAGTGACTTGAACGCTAGTCAAACCATGAATTTCGTTCATGAAAAATAGTACTTTTATAATGCATCTCATACAAAATCTCTTGATGATTTCTCTCTCAGCGAAATTTCACAGATCACAAAAGCTTAAATTCAATAATAGTAAGATAGTTGATCTTAAACTTGAACGCTAGTCAAACCATGAATTTCGTTCATGAAAACATAGTACTTTTATAATGCATCTAAAAGGCACATACAAAATCTCAAATTTTGGATTTGATTTCTCTCTCAGCGAAATTTCACAGCATCTCATTCGATATTTATGTAAAAATTGTATCCAATATATATAGTTGCATCAGATGACAATGCAAGGAAGAACATTATGGACACGGCTATTAGTTTATGATTGCCTTGATTAATATTAATGCAAAATGATACCCAACATTTATAGTTGATTTTTTTTTTTTTTTTTTTTTTTTTTAATTTTTTCAGTAAGAAAAAAATGTTGCTTAATATTAAGGAGTATAAAAACCAGTACATCATGTTCAGTAGGCAGCGTCATAAATATTCCACCATATGAGTGGATCCCAAGTGATACATTGTGCAATAAAATGCAATGTAAACCAGAACATACAGGTTGTAGACCCACCTAGGCCACAACCAAAATATGTACTTAATATTATCTTCCTGTGGAATGTAAGACTAAAAATAGTGAAACATAAACGCTGTAACATAACTCTGTGAAAGAACAATGTATTTGGTGTCAACATTGACCAGACAGTGTGTGAAGCATAAAAACAGAAAAATTATCCAAGTAGTTGCATGGATCCAACATTCGTATTTGAGTTGCACATCCCAAGAATGATATGCATGCTACTAGGAGGATCCAATATGCCCAACTTTGACATATCATTTCCAATGGTATTGAATTCTCGGTGAATATGCAGGAAGTTAATGTTTTGAAAAGTTCTTTTAAGATACTCAATGTTCCTAAGCCAATGCTGTAAATGTGGATGGGAGATAGAGGATGATCCCAACACATGGTTGATAATACCTTGTGAGTTCCCATATATTTGCAAATTTTGAATATCCAGGAAACTAACAAACCACAATAACCCCCATAGTGCAATGGCTTCAGCTTTCATATTAGTCCCATTACCTCCAAACCAATGTATTCGATAGTGTTGATTTATATCATGCAAATCCACACACCGCATCCACATCTCCCACCTTGTTCTGCACTGTTGAAATACCCCGCTGGGAAGGAAATGTTCGGGGCAATTTTTTTTTATGCGAAACTGAATTTTGTACTGGATAGTTTACAACAGAGGCCCCAAATAGGCAAATATGTTGTTGATGATGTGATTTAGATTGAAATCTATTGCCTTAAAAAATAATGGAGTTTCTTGCTTTCCACACCTCCCAAAAAATCACAACGAGAATAGCCATTTTTCTTTTGGGTCTCTGGCTCCACCATAACAAACATGCATCAATAGAGTCACGTGCAATGTGAGTGAAAGAGAATATAAAAGAGATCCTAAAGCATACCTGTATAGCTCTTGGGCATAGCAACAAGATATGTAGATTGTCCTTCTTCAATCTACTGAAGACACATAGTCCAGGTCCATAGATGCCTCTCTTCCTCAGGTTTTCCCAAGTTAAATTCTTATTTTTCCATGCTAGCCATGTAAATAAAATCATCTTGTATGGGACTTGGACCTTCTAGAATCTGGCAAACTAGTGAATGTTTTGAAAATTGAGGGTGTAACAAAAGATGTATAAGTATGTGTACGCAACAAAAATAGAACCCCTGTGTAACCTCCTGTCCCACCCAATCTGATCTCCAATGTTAGCTTTGTGTAAGCCCGATCTGCACAGGGCATTTACCAAACTGTCCCAACTTCCAACATCTTCGCCAAACAGTCCAATCTCCCCTGCCCTCTTCCATATTGGTGTAATACCATTCCATGATTTTATTGCCCGTGCCAAGTAGAAATACCCTCTGGTGTTTAAATTGTGTATAAGGGATTCTGTGTAGTGCATCTCAATCCCTGTACCCAAGACACGATCCTTGCTTATAATTATCTCCTTCCTCGAACCAAATATCCAACATACTGGCTTTAAGAGAAAGTATTTAATCTTATTGAAGCTGATCCATATGGTGGATCCATTAGTTCTTCTGATGAGCCCATCTCTCATTCAATGCCCCACCTTAATGCCCCCTAAATATTTCGATCTGATGGTATCGACCCATAGACAGTTGTCGAATAAGCTGCGCCATAAGGATTTGATTTGATCAAAAGAGCCCATCCAAAATATTTCAGATTCAGAATCCCCCAACCTCCTAGTCTTTTTGGAATGGTGAGGTTATCCAGCTTGGTTAGATGGGATTTGAATGATTTTTCGGATCCTGTCCATATAAACCTTGCCATAATACCATTTATTTTTTTAATATTTCTGGCAGGGAGACAGAGGAGATGAGCCCAGTACACTGCTAACTGTTGTAGGACTGATTGGGTGAGCGTGTCTCCGCCTCCAAGAGTTAAGCATCGATTTTTCCATTCAGAAATCTTTTTGTGGAATCTGTCGAGAATCCACCACCAGTCATTGACTTTGTAATTGTTTAGTTTAATGTTATAACCCAAATATTTTAAACCAAAGCAGATTGGTTGGGTATCTACTCCAAATAGATTTGCAATGTATTCAATGTCCTCTTGTTGCCCCTCTGCAAATAAAATCAAGGATTTTCCCTTATTAATGAGGAGTCTTGAAGCGTTGCCAAACATGCAAAAAATATGATGCAAAGTAACCCATTTCATCCTCGAAAGAATACCAAATACCAATATGTCATCCACAAAAAAGTTATCTGAAACTTTAATGCCGCGACCAATAGAAAGCCCACAAAAATTGTCCTCCAAACAAGAATGTTGTATTTTATAGCTGAAGCCATCCATGATCAATATAAATAGCAATGGTGACAGTGAACATCCTTAGCGGAGTCCCCTACCAGCGCCAAAGAACTTGGTGGGATAACCATTGATAATGACAACATATGTAACAAATGTGACACAAGCCATAATCCACTCAATATTTTACATCTCCACACCAATCTTATGAAGGATAATGCGGAGGAAGTTCCAGTTGACACTGTCATAAGCTTTTTGTAAGTCCACCTTCATGATGATAGCTTCCATTTTCTTAGTGTGGATGGAATGCATGCATTCCTGAGCTATAGCAACCACATTATGTATCAATCTGTCCTATATGAAACCATATTGCTCCGGAGATATATATGTGGGCATGGTACTCTTAATCATGAGTGCAATGATCTTAGAGATAAGTTTATAAACCAGATTACATAGTGAAATGGGTTTGTAATCTGTGAAGGAGATCAACTCACTGTGTTTTGGTATAAGTGCAATGAACGTGGAATTGATAGCCCCTGGGATGCACCTCTCTAGCGTGGATTCTTTTACCATCCGCACCAAGTCCGGTCTAACCAAATCTATAAAATGTAGGGAAAATTCTACCATGCAACTATCTAGTCCAGGGCATTTATCTTTCGTAAAAGATTTTAGGATCGAATGTGCTTCCTCCAAGTTTATTGGCTTGTATAACTCCTTATTTTTCCTTGAATCAAATATGGTGGGATATGAATCTGATCCCCATATCTGATCCTCTATATATGTACCCCTTCTTGCTTTGTAGGTGTCCTCAAAAAAAGTTATGGCTGCATTTTGAATCTTTGGAAAGGTATGCACCATGTTTCCACTTGAGTCTTTAAGATTCCAAATGGTATTAACTTGCCTCCTATAGTTAGCATACATGTGGAAATTTTTTGTATTTATGTCATCTTTTAACCACAACGCTCTGCTTTTTAGTTTCCATGTTACCTCCTATGTGTGGAGTATCTTTTGTTTCCTATCCTCCAATTCCTTGATGCTCCTAATGAAGTATTGAGTAGGATTCCCAGCGTCCAATTTCCTGCTCAATTTTTCCAAGTGCGCTTTACTCTTTGTTAACTCCTTAATCATGTTTTTTTTTTCTTTTTCTTGGGCTCCCATTTCCTTAGTTCCGCTTTTAAAGCAAGTAGTTTTCCATGCATGGGGATATAGCTGATTTTATGACGAGGTTGCATGGGAAACAACATATTTGGGGGGAGCTGTTAGGTTATGATTCTCCCTCGGCAAATTTTCAGAGCATCTCATTCAGTATTTTTCTAAAATTATTCCCAACATCTATGGCCGCCTATATAATGAAACATTGAAACTGAAAGGGAGAGTTGTTAACATGTTAATGTTAATGTAGACGAGGGTTTCAAAAGCGATACGAGGGTTTCTGAAATAAATATACAGCTAGATTTGGAAAGGGGTATTTCGAGCCTTTATTAAGTCCACATATTTCTCGCTTTCAGTGGGACATTTTAAAGCTGACTGTTGCATATTTATTGCACGTTCACCCGCACATACACAAACATGCATCTCTCATTGTAACAGTAGACTGTAGTACCTTTGAGTGTGCATTGCATGTCATTTGAAGAAACCATTTCTCTATCAGCGTTTCGAGGAAACTAGAAAGGCGACGAGTAATAATAAAACTAAGCGGCAATAACATGTGAGTGCGATAACTGAAGAACTGGAAATGAGGCCAGTGGCAATAACATGAAGCAGAGCATAGCTTGTGAATTGGGTGTGAATCACATGTATAAACAGTAAATAGAATCATAATCTAGATATCCGAAATTAGAGTATTAGAACCTTCGAATCTCTATTCATGTGTAAACAATATAACTTAAAAATGTTTCATTTTGTTATATTCAGGTCATACCTCAGCAAGGTCCCAAATTTTTTGTTTTTGGACATAATTATTTTGTTTACGGGGATAATTTGCAGGCCAATGAAATTTTATCTTTGATGGAGCCTTCTTGATGAGCCAGACAACAAGCCAGAGATTCCGCTTTAGTCATGTTTTGTTTAAATTAGTTTACCTCTTTCCAGAGCTCCTAGTGGACTTTTACGTCGAGAAATTCTACAGTCTGATTGATGATATGCCCTCGATAAGAGGTGTCACAATACACCTCTTGAATTGATTGCTTAATGCATTTAAAAATTTATATATTAAGTTTTGGAAGAAAAAGCAAGTTGTTTGTATTAAAATATGGGCATTTGATAAACTCTTTTGTTATAGGCATTAATATACAGGGGAGATTCATGGACTGTTCGTGAAACCAGATATGTTTAGGATTACATTTCTGTTAGTTTTTGCACTATCATTGTATTTTCAACGTATATAAGTTTATTCTAAACTATAATGTAGATCATTTATTCCACTGTTTCACAGATAATGCGCAGTATTGATGTATTGTCAGTCCTGGGAGAGTACAAATTTCCTTTTATATTGACTTTCATTAATAGCGAATACATTTTCTAAAATGCATAGCGGAATTTTCATGTTCTGGTTTTGCACTTTTCTTTTAATGAAACTGAGATGTTTGTATTAGTAAAAGGCGACAGCTTTACTTGATACGTAGAGAATTACTAAAACTATTTCAGATGCTTTACAGAATTTGAAACTCTTAAAAAATATTATTAAATAGAGAGTACCGAGAATTACTACAACTATTTCAGATGCTTTACAAAATTTGAAACTCTTAAAAAATATGTTTAAACAGAGAGTTACTACCAATTGCAGACAGTGTCCATGGACTTCATAAAAACCAAAGAACCCAAGAGTCGATTGATTCTCCATTGGCATTTGTATGAGGGCGAGTATCCATCTCACAGGTAGATTAACATATTTTCAGGTGTGGACAATGATACCTGGTGTTGCTCTCCTCATGTTTTGCTCGGACCCGACACATGGAGTATCACACTCTTGCTAGTGTTGTTGTTGTGTCTTAGCTTCAACATTTTGGTTCAATTTATACTTTTCTTAACCTAAGATTCACTGCCAAAATTAGCTCAAGTTAACTGAAAACATATTACTTAACTTTAGTTAACTTTCTTATTTTTAGGTTTCTTTCTGTGCTTGTTTTACATGCTTATTTCTTAGGTTTCTTTCTGTGCTTGTTTTACATGCATGTCTCATGCATGTTATAGGCAATTCACCTACATGCATGCAACTCACTTGCACACTTCATGTGTTGCATGCAAACTCACATGCATGCTTTGCATGTCACATACAATTAACATGCAAACTCATATGTTGCATGCATCTCACATGCATGTCGCTCACATGCATGTCGCATGCAAGCTTTTAAAGAGGCAAAACAAGGTCTTTCTAGTCAAGACACAAGGCTACAAGTACTTGTCCAAGCTTCAAAAATCAACACTCCCTTTGGATCTATCTCTAATCTCACCATGTCATCCACTACTGAAGCTACTCCCTTTGAACTACAAGACTTCTTTGCTACCATTAGGGGAGTTTTGAGGTCTAAAATGGGTCTCCTTAGGAAATTATAAAATAATAGTGGAAATAATAAAATAAGATTAGATTACATCATCAAATTTTAGAAGGAAAAAAGAAAAAACATATTTTTTCAACTCATATTTTCAACTTATCTCTCTGTGGGTTTAGTTAAATTTCAAGCAAAAACACTCGTTGGATGAATAATTTGGTTCCTCATTCAAGGAGTACCCATGTTGCATACTTTCGATGGACCCTACTACAAGAAAAATGAAAAATACATGAAAAACGTAATTGCAATCACGTGTGTTTCATATATTTCTCGTTTTTTGTGTAGTAGTGTCTATCAAAAGTATGCAACATGGGTATTCTTTGGATGAGGAACCAAAATATTCATCCAACGAGTACTTCCACTTGAAATTTTAAAATATGAATTGAAAAATAGTTTTATTATTTTTTAATCTTTTTACTTTTTTACTCCAAAAATGGTGAATCATCCCCCATGGTTGACATCATCATCTTGAATTCTATTGGTTCTTATAAAAATTATTTTGGTTTTACATTTTTCTTAGGATGCCAATTTTAGACCTCAAAATTCCCCTAATGCCACTTCAGAGTCTAATTTAAAGACTTGTTCCTTCCAACCATGCTACTAGGATCTTGCTCTCGTGAATCCATCAATGTTAGCTCATATCAATTGGTCTTGACAGATCTAGAAGAGGCCTCCTATCTATTTTTTAGATTAAAATGTTGAGTCCCTAGTGTCAACTCAGTGTTCAGAGCTTCCTGCTCAATCTCTATAACTAACATCAATCTTGTGCTAAGTTCTTCTAACATAATTGTGGGTCTTGTCTCGGTCCTTCAAGACACCCACGAACTGTGTTGCCAATCCCCCAACTGGTATAGTCTACCTCTGAAGGTTGCCAATCCTCTTCGTTGTTAGCTCATATCAATTGGTCTTGACTGATCTAGAAGAGGCCTCCTATTTATTTTTTAGATTAAAATGTTAAGTCCCTGGTGTCAACTCAGTCTTCAAAGCTTCCTGCTCAATCTCTATAACTAACATCAATCTTGTGCTAAGTTTTTCTAACATAATTGTGGGTCTTGTCTCGGTCCTTAAAGACACCCACGAACTGTGTTGCCAATCCCCCAACTGGTATAGTCTACCTCTGAAGGTTGCCAATCCTGTTCGTTGTTGGTACTGTCCTTTATACCTATTATTAATTACTACTAATTGTTCCATCAACCACTGGAGCATGCTTGTTGTGACAGATCTTATATCCAATGACTTTGCTCCCTCTCATAGTTGCTTGATCATGTAGCGTGGCACATTGTTTGTGACGTGATCCTCTTTACTACTTTGATACCATGTTAGGTTTTCCACAAACCCAACACTTGGTATTTAATTCCACACAATTAATCACTGAACAAAAACACATCTAGATTCCTAACAAAAATATTTAGCGGAAGCAAAATTGCTCGATCTGAATCACAATGGAACATAGATTTATGCCCAACAAATTAGTTTATCATTAGCAAAACTTTGAACCTACTTGGCTCCCATCTTGAGATAATGGCCCAACTAAAGAATTACATATACAATAATAAACTTAGAGTTATCCAACTGATCAAGTCCTAGATATGTCCTTCAATTTTCCTCGATGGATTTGGATCTATCTCCCCTGTTGCTCCTTGCAATTTCTTCAGATGCAACACATTGGAGTATTACACTCTTCCTGCTCGATCTGAATCACAATGGAACATAGATTTATGCCCAACTAAAGAATTACATATACAATAATAAACTTAAAGATATCCAACTGATCAAGTCCTAGATATGTCCTTCAATTTTCCTCGATGGATTTGGATCTGTCTCCCCCGTTGCTCCTTGCACCTTCTTCAGATGCAACACATTGGAGTATTACACTCTTCCTCCTCATGAGGCTAGTGTCGTTGTGTGTTAGTCTTAACACTTAGGCTCAATTTATAACTTTCCTAAGTTAAGATTGAAGACCAAAATTAGCTTGTCAACTGAAGATATGTTACTTGACTTTAGTTAACTTTTTTATCTTTAGTTTTATTTACTTTAATTCAAGTACTAGTCATAAATTTAGCTTGTTTTACATGCATGTCACATGCAACTCATTCGAATGCATGCAATTCACTTGCACACTCTGCGCGTTGCATGAGTCTCACTTGCACACTTCGTGTGTCGCATGCAACTCACATGCATGCCTTATGCGATCAATGTGCATACAATGCATGTCGCATGCAAGCTCTTAAAGAGGTAAAACAACGTCTTAGTCAAGACGCAAGGGTAAAAGTACCTGTCCAAGCTACAAAAATCAATAGGATGTTTAGGAGCATATGGCTTCTAGGAACAAGTCAAAGGGGGGGAGGGGGGGGCGCAAGACTTGGAGCATATTTCTGAACCATGTGGCAAGGAAGGCTTCCAATTTAGAGGGAGTAGCCATTGCAATAGATGCAATTCTAGGATTAAAGTTAATTCCAGGGGGCAAAAGTACCTCTTTTGCTAAGATAAAGTGTTGATGTTTGTAGCTTGAGAAGGAATTTCTACACATGCCTAAGTGTTTACGCATGCAAAAGCGCCCCAAGATCTCTTTACGACACTTAAGTTTGAGCAAGTTGCTAATTTAACTTATTCTAAATTTAACTTGAGAAATCTCATAAATAACATAATTGATTATGTGGGCTATTTGGTTAAAAAATAGGAAAAATAAACTATGTACTTTAATGATTATGTTTTAATCTCAATTGTTGATCACAAGCGAGGTGACATCTTGTTGTCAATCACTTTGGAGATTAGGTTTAGGGATTTAACTCAATGTGAAGTTATAAAATATACACATGCCTAAGTGTTTACGCATGCAAAAGCGCCCCAAGATCTCTTTAGGACACTTAAGTTTGAGCAAGTTGCTAATTTAACTTCTTCTAAATTTAACTTGAGAAATCTCATAAATAACATAATTGATTATGTTGGCTATTTGGTTAAAAAATAGGAAAAATAAACTATTTACTTTAATGATTATGTTTTAATCTCAATTGTTGATCACAAGCGAGGTGACATCTTGTTGTCAATCACTTTGGAGATTAGGTTTAGGGATTTAACTCAATGTAAAGTTATAAAATAAAGGCCAAGGAGAGGAGAAAGACACACCACACAATAACATTGACCATTGAGAGAGATCTTCTCAAGTGAGTTGTTGTGACACTCAAGTGTGCTGACTTTGGGGAAGGCACAAGGGTGCAACATTGGAAATCCAAATAAATCAAGGAGATCGAGGACAAATCTAGGTCCTAATTCGCTAGATCAAACCTATGGCCTGTTGTAATTGTAATTTTCTCAGTGGGGCCATTATCCCAGGACATGAGCCCAAGTAAGCTTATATTTAATGGAAAATTGTAGATTTGATAGAATTTGTTTGTCACTTCTATTGAGATTGGTTGTGTAATTTTGCTTTCGCTAATTCAGTGAAAAATTTAGTCATGCATTTATTCAATAGATCTACAATCTACCAGCGAATTCACAAGAAATTTAACATTAATTACCAAAATATTTCCTATATCTCACTTGCAACTAAAATATTCTTTTTATAGGTCCCTTGTGATTATTAAGGGTTATGAACACAACTCTCTATTAAACCCTCAGTAAATGTTACAGATAAATTAATTAGTTTTTGGCCTTAATCCATGCTCTGGGCAATGACATACTTTAAAAATGTCAAAACTATGACCATCTCCCACACATACACCAAAGATTAAATATGTAAATGGTGTTTGTACTAGTTTTTGACATCATGCATGGCCCATAGAAAGTATTTTTACAATGTAACATTAATCCAAAGATTATCTTTACAAGGGCTATATGGTGATTGGACACCTTGTGTAGGGCTCATCAAGATTAAAGGCAACTCTATGGATATGCATAGTTTTCATCCTTAAACCATAGATTGCGACATGAACCCCACCCATCTTGTGCTAAATGTTGATATTATACCCATATCACACTCATACGAAAATGATTCTTTCTATAATGCCTACATCATGGTATGCAGCCCATACATGGCCCGTTAGATTTAGAAAAGCTTATTAAGGATTATGTCCTTAACTTGGGCACACAAATTGTGAAAATCATGCCCATATCCCATTTGTAGAGTAAGTGTTCCATATAATGGGATTTTGTAATTTTGCAATAAATTTGGACTATTTAATAGTTTGAATTTCAGAAGTGATTAAGAGGATACAAGTCTATGATTGTTAGTCTTAAAGTAACCAATTTTTGACCTTAAACCATGGTTTCATCCATAAACACTAGTTAGTGTTATTAACAATGCGTACTCATTTCTACATGTCTAAAACTCACACACATTATTTATGAACGGATTATCTTATGTAATTATGTCAAATGCATATTCTTAGCCTCATATAAGAAAGCAAATCCATTATGTTTTTATTAAAAACAATACACACATCCCAATATCATCTTTGTCCATATAACTATTAAAAAATGCAAAGCAATATTGAACTATTGGGAATAGTTGAACAATTAGAAATCTAGCAAAAGCTTCTGAAAACTATGAGAAATGTTCGTATTTTTTAAACAACAAAAGACATGTTGTTCTATGGGTAATACTATTGAGTTATGGGGGTATTTCTGGCGATGATATGATCAATGCTTAAGGAATGACATGTAATTTTGACTCTTCATAATTTGTATGTAATGCTTATTTATTTTTGTTTTTTGCCTCTAGGGATGGAAAATATAAAAATACTTTTTCAGCACAAAAAAAAATCATAGCCTTTTAGGGGCCCTGAATCTCATATATGTTCCCACCTTATAACAATAGAGCCACATGGACATAGAAATCCATTTCTAGCATGTAGGAATCTAAACGATGGAAATACAACCCTAACTCAATTGACTTGGGCCCTCGGGCAATCTATATCAACCAAGTTTTAGCTGGAAAATTATGAGAAATGTTTATATCTTTTGAAACAACAAAAGACATTTTGTTCTATTGGTAATATTGTCGAGAGGTGGGGGCATTTTTGGCAATGATATGATCAATGCTCAAGGAATGGCAAGTACTTTTGACCTTTCATATTTTTATGTAATGTTCAATTTTTTTTTTTGCCTTTGGGGATAGAAGATACAAAAACCTTTTTTTTCAGCACAAGAAAAGAGTCATAGCCTTTTATGGTTCATGAATCTCATATATGTTGTCACCTTATAACAATATAGCCACATGGACAGAGACATTCATTTCCAGCATGTAGGAATCTGAACGATGGAAATATAACCTTAACTCAATTGACTTGGGTATAACCTTAACCAGGTTTTAGCTTTAGTGTCTGTCAAACCACTCTTTCACCTATGAATGTATGTTTGCCAAGTAAATATCTGAAGTTCAGAATCTCCCATGCAGAAGATAATTAAGCTGAAACAACATCCGTACAATATTAGAGAGATAATACTTCAAACCATTCTCTAAACTACCGTCCCACTAATAGGTTTGGTTGTTTCTCAAGCGTTCTTTCACCTATTCAGTGTAGGTTTGCAAAGTAAATGTGTAAAGGTGAGAATCTCCCAACCAGAGGTAGTCAAATTAAAGCAACATCCCTGTAATATTAGAGAGACACTTCTTCAAATTGTTTTCAAAGATACGGTCCCACCACATGGCATACATGGAAGTTACGACATAAAATGCGTAGGCCTTTTATGACTTGAATCCCATTCAATGAATCATACTTCGAGCAGCAACTCACAGCATGTATTTATCAAAAACTAAAATCCATCCAACTGTGAACTCAAGGCAAGTTTCATAGATAAACTTCTTATCGCCAATAACCACCACAAGTGCATAATCTGTCCTTGAAATAATAGAATTGACATGTCCTTTGGCAATAATTTCTCTCTTAGAATCATTAATATATACATATTGCTGCCATGGCAGTCACCACATACACAAAGGTTCTTCACAATCTGGGCATAGTCTTATGGCTTATGTTGAGATGTCGAATGCAATGACTAACTTTTCAATCTTATGGTGTAACATGTCGTCCCTTGCCTCCAGATAATGGAACACAAAGTTTGTGCCAGGCACATGACTTTCTTCTCTCTTCTCTCTATTCAAGGTTTCCAACAATGCATATTTTTTCTCAAATTAAAGATACATGTCTTCTGCAAAAAAATTATGTACTTTCTTCTTTATGTCAATCCAACTATATCCTGGTGTCTTTTTCGATCCCCTCTCTTTCATCAGTGTTCTCAGCCTCGCAACATCTGCCCACCTGTTTGCCTCAGCATAGATGTTTGTCAAAAGAACATAACATGAAGCATTTTGAGGTTCTAATTCTATAATGTGCTCTGCCACACATTCACCCAGTACAAGGTTGCTATGAATTCTGCAACCACCAAGCAAGCCCCCCCACACATTGGCAGTGGGTTCTATTGGCATCTTTATGATCAACTCATATGCCTCATCAAGAAGACCAGAACGCCCAAGCATATCAACCATGCACGCATAGTGTTCTTCTCTTGGTGTGATGTGGTAATATGGATTCATACTATTAAAATAACGCCACCCCTCTTCCACTAAGCCTGAATGACTACACGCTGACAAAACAGATATTAAGGTGACATGGTTAGGCTCTATACCTTGCTCTAGCATGTTGTCAAAAAGTGCGAGTGCGTCCTCACCATGACCATGCATTCCGCACCAGGCAATCATTGCATTCCATGAGACTACATTTCTTTTAGACATTTTCTCAAACAACAGGCGTGCTATGTCTATGCTCCCACATTTGGCATACATATCTATAAGGGAATTACACACAGCAATATCGGATTCAACATAATTTCTAATTATGTAACCATGGATCTGCTTACCTTTTCCCAGACCTGATAAATGGGCACAGGACTGGAGAACACTCAAGACAGCAACTGAATCAGTTTCAATGCCTTGCATTTCCATGTCCATGAAGAGCGTCAAAGCTTCATAAGCATGTCCATTTTGCACATAACCCGCAATCATTGCACTCCATGAAACCACATTTCTTTGACACAACTCATCAAAAATATACCTTGCAATCTCTATTCTCCCACACTTGGCATACATGTCAATTAGGCCAGCACCCACAACAACATCCTTATCAAATCCATTTCTAACAATATAACCGTGAATCTGCTTACCTTGTCGCAGATCAGAAGACCGTGGGAAAGCTGGAAGAACACTCCCAATAGTAACTGAATCGGGTTTTATGCCTTGCAGTAGCATTTGAGCGAATAGCTTTGTGGCTACATTGGCATGTTCATTAAGCATATAACCATCAATCATCGCATTCCATGAGACCACACTTCTTTCAGGTATCCTCTCAAACAATTTGCGTGCTATCTCTAAAGTCCTGCATTTGGCATACATGTCAATGAGGGCATTCCCAACAACAACATTGAGCTCTAAGCCATTTCTAATTACATTACCGTGGATCTCCTTACCTTGTCGCAGAGCTGGTAAACAGGCACACATGGGTAGAACGCTTACTACAGTAACAACACTAGGTTTCATACCTTGCCCCTGCATTTCACCAAAACATTTCAAAGCTTTGTTGGCATGGCCCTCCTGGGCATACCCTGTAATCAAAGCATTCCAAGAAACCACATCTCTGTCACGAATGTTGTCAAACAAGACCTGTGCAGTCTCTAACCTTCCGCATTTGGCATACATATCAATAAGGGCATTGGACAAAACATCTGACTCCAATCGCCTCCTGATGACAAAAGCATGAATCTCCTTACCATGTTGCAGGGCTGCCAATTGCGTGCAAACCGAGAGAACAGTCACCATCGTAACAGCGTCTTTCTTTACCCCTTGCAGCTGCATTTCTCTGAAAAGCATCAGAGCTTCACCTGCAAGTCCATTCTGTGAATACGTAAATACCCAGCAATCATAGAATTCCAAGATACCAAATCTCGTTCAAGCATTTTGTCAAACACTTGGCGTGCATCCTCCACACTTCCACATTTGGTATACATGGCTATAAGTGAATCCGCCACGAACACATCTGATATAAATCTCGCTCGAACTATTGCCCTATGAATCTCAATACCCACTTGCAAATTCAATAGGCTCGTGCATGCCTTGAGTAGAGAGGGAAAGATAAACCTGTTCGGTTTCATATCTTCCAATACCATTTGTTTATACAATTCAAGCGCTTGCTCCGGGAAATCATTATTTGCATATCCTCTGATCATCGCATTCCACAATGAAACATCGTGCTCGCATGTTTCATCAAATAGAAAGCGTGCGCAATCCATTTCACCCAACTGGGAGTACGCTGCAACCAGTTTTGTGAGCAAGAAGGTGCTGTGATCAAGTCCCGTTGTGATCATGCGGGCATGAAGCTGTTGCAGTTGCTCTATGTTGGTACAAGCCTGCAAAACAAAAGCGAAAGCGTTGGGATTGATGTTCCTGTAATAGGGTTGACGTTTGCCAGAGACGGCAATGGCAGAAGCAGTGTGATGCATAAATTCGGCACTTGTATTCTGAAGCGAGAAGAGTGTGTTGGTTTGATTGCTTAAGGTGGAATTGCTAGAGTTACCCAAATTTTGATATAATAACGTAGGAGACTGGAAGGGCGAGTCCATTGCACAGGCCATGACCGCTTTGTAGTTTATATCAAACTAAATCAAATATTTCTAGAAGTGTTATTAATAGTGGCATAATTATGTGGTTGCTTTAATATGAGGCATGCAAAGTGCATTTTGTATTTTTAATATGAGATGTGCAAAGTGCATTTTGTATCTTTAGAGATAATAATCTAGAAAATTCAGATAATTTTCTAATTATTTAATATTGTTAATACTCATTATGAATTATTTAATAATTTCAAAAAATATAAACGGGCTTAGAGCATTTTGTATTTTTAAAAATAATAATCTAGAAAATTTAGATATAAATTTTTATAATTATTTAATATTGTTATAATCATTATGAATTATTTAAAAATTTCAAAAAATTTAAATCAGCTTAGATTCATTTTAACTTTGAATCTACTAAGTATTTACAGGGATCAAATCTATTTTCATTCTCAAAGAAGTTTGCATCTCAAGAGAGAAGATCTTTCTCTGAGCTTGGTAGATTAGAGTTAAGATCGATCTAATTTGCTTTAATTTTATTTTTTAAATACTCTGTATTCCACATAAATACCAAAAGTCAATACCATGAAGTTATTTTTATTTTGATGTTATTTTATTTTTATTTTTATGATTAAACAAGACATTACATTATAACATATCTTCCATAATGGGCTTTGCACGAAAACATGAAACAAGATTCTTAACCATGGAGATAAATCTCCACTTTACCATGGATATTCTTAATTTGGAAATAAACTTTGTTACAATACCATGGCTTATCAATACCACATGCCCAAAATGCCTAAAAACCCATAACTCACTTCATATAACAGTTGTTCATATGACATTTTTTGTTTTTAATTAAGAAATTTAAGTAAAAGAACAAAAAAACATAACCATTTTGAAGATAAATCTCTAACCTTTGATCTGTGTATGAATATTCTAAAATATTTTGTTGAGGTTAAACCTCTACCTAATAATTATTGATGATTGAATTAAAATTTTGGAGACCCTATTTCAAAATAGGCACGCCTATGACACAAATATATATTATTATTTACACACATACACTATTATATGTTGACATAAACCAACCTAGATCTACCTTACTTATAAATTTACCAAGCGCCAAGAGGGATCAAATCTCTTTTCACTTTAAAAGAGGTTTGCACCTCCAGAGATTTGGTGTCTCGCGGTGCTTGGTAGATTTGGAGTTAAGATGGATCTTACCTTAATTGTAGATTTACCAAGCGCCAAGAGGAATCAAATCTCTTTTCACTCTAAAAGAGGTTTGCACCTCCAGAGATTTGGTATCTCTTGGTGCTTGGTAGATCTCACTGAGTTAAGATGAATCTAAGCTAGTACAAAATATATACATATATAACATTTCTTCTTGTATAAGGATACCATTGAAAAACCATAAGTTGTCAAAATATGGAGCCCAAAAATCACAAACAATAAATTGACTATTTTACCTCAATTTAATTATTATTATTATTTATTTTTAGGGAATTTTCACCGAGTCAAGATATTTACATAACAGGATAGGACTTTAAAACGTATCTTCCATATTGGGATGGAGAGCGCCTCTCGGCGCAACGACTTGGATTTAGATCCAATATAGTTTATTTATTTATATTATTATATATGTATTTATTTATCAATATATAGTATTATATATTAACACAATGAAAGTTGGAGAGAAATGAGGGCTAAGACAAAGGGTCACCCCTAGCACATCACAGAGCATGTGCAGATTCAATGGTATTGAAGGTATTTGTTTTTTGGCCTGTAAACGCTTTTTGTGTTGAGTTTTATCCAAATGGAGGAGATTTAGGTAGACTACTCACTAGATCCTTTTGAGTTTTGTTAAATATGGTCAAATCTAGCTGGAAAGTCCTTGAGTGATGACAAAGCAATAGGATTAGAGTAGGATTTCAGATAGGTGTCGACGATTGCAAAGTAGTTATCTTTGTTGTGGATGGTGTCTTCAGATATAGTTGGTGGGCCAACCAAATTCCATTGCACATAACCATAAGGCAGGAGATTATGTATTTTATGAAGATGGAAGTGCTCAGAGCAACATGATTGGTGCTCTCACATCAATGATTCTTGAACATTGGTGTGGTTCTGAAGTTGAGATATCAGATAAACATTCCCAGATTCTTATGAATCTAAAGTGCAAAAAAATGTCTCAGTATGAAGATTTCCATAGAGATTGGGTGCAACGGATTTACGAAGTCAAGGACAGTAAGAATCTCTTATGGAAACATGTATACCTTGTTGCTCTGCCTTCCAAATTTGTTGATTATTTAAGAATTCAAGAAGCTTTCCCGCAGCCATATGAATCCTATACATGGGGTGAGATCTATTGTATTATAACCAAGGCCTTAGTTGGCCTATGTACAAATTTGAAAATGAATAAGTCTATCCAAAAACTGTCTAAGCTTCCTGACAACAAATCAATTTGCAACAAATATGGCTTAAATCTAGATGATCCTATTGTACATAGAAAAAGGACAAAGAAGGCCATAAAGAAAAATTCTAAACAAAGGATCAGTCATTCTCATCAGCCCAGACGATATTCAGGCCAGAACAACAATTATAGAAAAACACAGCCAAAGGATATTACAAAAGAGTTCCCCGAACTCATTATTACAGTCCTCAAGACATTCATCTTAGGACACATAAACATGAAGCATGGAACAATCTTACTTGTTGGCTTTGTGGCCAACAAGGTCATACTTCAAATAGATGTCCTGTTGGAGAAGAATCCAAATTGCAGAAAGGGAAAAGATCCCAAGAAAAAGCACAAAAATTCCAACAAGAAAAAGGAAAGCAAGGGGAAAAGAAGACATTGGTACATCTTCAATGCTTCAAATGTGGATCCAAATTGCACAAAACAAACCATTGTCCTAATTTTCATATTAAAGAAGAAATACACATATTAGGACAAGACTGTTGTGATTCTACTGAAACCTCCAATTTTAGTAATTCTGACTCTGAATTATCTGATCAAGATAACATGTTCTTTGTTGAAGAGTGTAATTGTACAGATTCTGATGATTGTCACTGCACCCTCACAGATATTGATACTAAAGAAAGTTATGACAAAGAACAGTCACCACCAAATCCATCAGAAAAAATCAAAATCTGTATGGCTCATCTCAATGATGATGAAGAAGCCAAAGTCTTGGCAGGAATAAAGATGTTTCCCAAAGGAGAGATGAAAGAAAAGCTAATGGAAACTTTTCTACAAACAATGCTCAAAAACCAAGGGTCTACAACCACTTCCTCAAGTAAAAATTCAAAAGCCCTTTTTGTCGATGCTTCCTTTGAGAAAAATACTAAATCTTTTCAAAGAAGCCACCAGGCAGATAAGAAAAGAACACTTACTCTCCCAGAAATTAGCCATGAGATCCAAAGTCTGAAAAAAGAAATAGTTGAGCTCAAAACCCAGGTCTCAAAATTAGAAAAAGGAAAGACTCCTGAAGAGGAAACAATCCATTTCTTTTCTAAACCAAATCCAAATATAGAAATCTATGAGACCAAGCCTGCAGATTTCAGAGGTTTGGGCAATATGAAGATTATGGTTGTACAACATCAACAATTTCATGTTATGCTCTAGATTAGAATCCAGGATGAAGTCTTTCATTTAAAGACCTTATTAGATACTGGTGTAGACATCAATGTTCTGAATAAAAAATCTGTCCCTGCTAAGTATTGGTCCAAGGCAATACGTGAGGTTATTGGATTAGGGGCACAAGGGTTTAATTTTCAGTATGAAGTCCCTAAGGCCACAATATGCTTTGATACATATTGCATAAATGCAAAATTTGCAGTAGGCAACATTCCTATTGACTGCATCTTAGGAAATCCCTTTTTGGCAGCCGTAGAGCCACATGGCTCTGCAAGACTTGAAGATGGTAGATCATGATACTTCATCTCTGTACCAAACAATAATGGTTACCTACATACCATCACACTCCCATTTGTTTCAATGCCTCGGATTTCCACCATGATTCAGGCAATGCAAGAATTACATAAATCCCAAGAAAGACTAGTAGAATTGAAGGATTTAAAATCTTGCCTCCAGATTAATGACCAACTCAAACAACCTAGTGTGCAAAAAATAATTGTAGAACTCAGAAAACTTCTAGAAGATGAATGTTGGGCAAAAGAGCCCAATGCCTTTTGTCACAGAAAGCAATACTTTTTTGATCTACCATATAAAATGGAGTATACCGGTAGGCCATGAAGAAGCCGAGCAATTCCTATGAATGTAGCCTACCAACAACTTTGTCAGAAGGAGAAGCCAAGTTTTCAAGATGGCAGGCCCTGTTCTCCAATTTTGATTTTGATATCGAACACATTAAGGGTGTCACAAATTGCATTCCATATTTTCTTAGCAGAGAAAATCTCCAAGGGCCGACACACCTCATGCTCATTGTCACTGAATGGGATGTCCAGTGCAACCAGGAAATCTACAGAGAAATCCCAGATTCTACCTGATGGCAAGATTATATAGACAGTTGGAGACCAACTTGGAAACTCTGAAACACACAAGTGTTAAATGAAAACCTCCAACCACATGGAGATCTCTAGCATCTGGTTCCAGAAAGAAAAATATATCCAAAATCAAGCAGATGGATTCCTGACATGGTATATAGCCACTCCAGCAAATTAGCAGAAGAAGCACAAGAGGCATTAAACCTTCATTTTAAATATTTAATTGAAGTTTGGTAGGAAGAAAATAATCGATTCAATATTTATCACAAATATTTTGTGATCAATCGAGCAAGAGATCCATCTTTTGAACTAAAATTGCTATGGCCACATCATGACCCAGCCTTGGTTTTTCCTGGTACTATCTACAATTTTTCTGCATATAAAAATTTATGGTGGAATCTCCTTTGCAGAGATAAACTAGGTTGTACATACTACACATTGATGAAATTTGGGTCACTATTCCTCACTCAACTTCATCATCGACCGCAATGGCTCACTGAATGGTGGGGAATGTTTGGACTCAACAACTCTGCCATGGACCCACTCTATTTTGAATCTGCTCGTCAGTTGGAATGTGAAAAATGTGAAGGCAGAGAATGCTTCCATTTACCTTGTACAGTTGTCTCGGATCTCAGTAAATACTCTGACAATGAGATCCTCCTAGATTTTATGTCCAAACACCACCAGTGGGCTATCATGACTAAAGTTAAACATCAAATTATTTTGGGAAAGCCCATGATAGTCCGTAGGATTTTTACAAAGGCATGGGACAATAATCTATATCACAAAATAAGATTCCCTGGCTCCACCCTATTGGGGGCTTCATAATTGTACTCATTATTCATTCCTCGTGGACCTTGCATAATAAAGGTATCCACTGTGTAATGTAATGTCTAGTCACATGACTATGACTGTGACTGGTTTCGTGGGATTCCGACAAAATCTCCACATTGTAAATCGTTTGATACACTAGGTTAGATTCGAAAGATTGTGATGAGACTCAGAGCACTTCTCCGACTTTTGGTGAGATTTGACTCACATCTCATCCAATCCTATGGAAAGGTTATGAGCTGTCTTTTGAAGATGCTTTTGGTCTCCTCTCGATTACTATAAATAAGGAGAGGAGTAAGCATTAGGGGCATTCGGTCTTGGAGTCTTGAAGTCAAGAATTTCTCCCTGCTCTGCATCTGCGCTTCTTAAGCGATCTGCTTGCAACACGGAAATGTTCTCATAGATTGTCATAAGTCTGAGAAGCCTGCGCATCAGGACGAACAATCTTGGTGAGAACCTAAAGTGGCCAGACTTTTAGGATTGAGTCTTGTTTTGTGTTAAAAATCTCTGATTCTCAGATAGAGTCTGCAAAAGGCCAGGTAGCCTTCAGTTTCTATACTCAATTTTGAGTTAGAATATTTGATAAATGCCTTAGAAGTCCATCTCTGGAAAGAAAAGAGACTTTATGTATATCTATCACCAGCTATTCTAAATTCAATAAAGAAGAAGTTTATTGTTGATCAATGCATGTCTAGTATCTGCATAATTTCTGAGTTATAAATCTTACGACTGTTGTGAGGTTCATCTAAGATTCACCGAAGGTTCACTTAGAGTCCTGGAGTGCAGTTTTCTCGTATAGGCTGGATGTCATTAAAGAGCGTGTTTTTCATTGGACTTGTCTGAATTTTCGTGTATGGGTTTGTGTAAGAGTTCGTGTAGCACAATCACTAGTTTGTAACTTTGCAAGCTTCATTCTCCGTCGGAGGAAGCCTCTTCGACCAATGCGGTCAAATGCATATCTATCACCAGCTATTCTGAATTCAATAAATAAGAAGTTTATTGTTGATCAATGCATGCCTAATATCTACGTAATTTTTGAGTTATAAATCTTACGACTGTTGCGAGATTCATTTGAGATTCATTGAAGGTTCACTTAGAGTCCTGGAGTGCAATTTGCTCGTATAGGTAGGAGACTGTCAAAGAGTGTGTTTTGCATTGGACTTGTTTGAAGGTTCGTGTACGGGTTTGTGTAAGAGTTCGTGTAGCACAATCACTAGTTTGTAACTCTGTGAGATTCCTTCTTCATCTGCGACCAACGGGGTCAAATTGTGAGGAAAGAGGAAGAAGAATACTCTAGTGCTTATTTTTTACTTAATGGTATAAACATTTTACTATAATGTTACATAAACTAGAATTTACTAAAGCAAGAGAAAATAGTAGGACTTGATTCTACTACTCATGTCTCCTTTTGTTTCTTCCTTTTATTGTTTACATATGTTTATGTTATATTTTGTTGGTTTGTGGCTATATTGAGATGAATTTATGATAGTGAATTAATAATCATTGAAGACAATTTGTCTCTTACAACATTGTATAATTGATAATCACAAATCATAAGACTGACACAACATGCTACTAATAATGGTTATCAATGTTAATACTCAAGAGAGGAAAGGATATAACTAGAGCTAAAATATATTTAATTATTTTAGGAAAATTCAATTTAAGACTACTTGGGCTATTTAGTAAGATCACTAACTTGTTAATAGAAAACAGCTTTAGTTGTCAAAATGAAGTATTGTTATCCTTCCCACCCAAGTTCATTCCCACTTATGACATGTCTTTCCCTTGTGGTCCAGTTTACTTCCATGAGGAGTTGCTTCAAGGGATGGGGTTAGGTATGACCCCCAAGTAAATTTAATGGATATTATTTCTTCAACAACATGTGTTGGAAACCTTTGAGCACTACTTAGGGGGCGAGGGGTGGCATGAATCAGTAGTGTGATCTTCTTATCAATTTTTGCCGTTTATTACTTTACTTATTGAATAACACATATATGCACCAACAACACATTAGATCAACCATGCATATAAACATATAAACAACTACATCATAACCATGTGAGAAACATAAACAATAAACAATGCACACAATCACATCATCACACATGAGACACAATATTTTTGGTGGAAACCCTTTCGGGAGAAAAACCACCCTTGTTGTTGTTGCTCTTCTCTGAGTTTCTATTATGTCAATCAAATGATATTTTACATAGCTGGATGACTACCATAAGCATGGAGACTAGATCTCATATATAAAATGCCAACACCGATTGGCTAGGAGATTGAATACTACTGATCAACTCAGAAGACTATGTTATCTATGGATCTCTACGCATTACCTTTCGTTGAAAGCCACCACGATCAGTCGATCCTCCCCCAACTACCATGGGACTATCCAAACACCATTGGATTGAGAAACATGTTCCTTTCACTGAAGCTTCGATATCCTTACTCCTCTCTCGTGAATTCACTACTCCTCTACCACTATGCGGACCTCCTTTCATGTATTTTCAAACTGGATCCCAAAACACTATGGTCAACCGAAGATCAACTCTGCATACATGCTTTCAATAGCAAGATCTAATCATCAAATCAAAATAAACAAGTAAAATTGTGGCCACATAAAAACTGAATTCAATCAGATCTCACAATAATAAGATGATGCATAATACAAATAAGATGTCACAAAAGGTGATTTTATGTAGCTCGCCGACATCACAAAAATACAATTTTTTGTAGCTCATAGATCTCACATAAAGGCAATTTTTTTGTAGCTCGCAAACCTCAGAGAAAGGAGATTTTCTATAGCTTGCAGATCTCGCAGAAAGGCAATTTTTTGTAGCTCGCAAACCTCAGAAAAAAAGCTACTTTCTGTAGCTCGCAGAAAGGTGTCTTGGAGCCTTGTAATAAACCAAGTTGGAACTTGGATTGAATTTTTAGGATTGGAGTGCTCATAAGAGGTTGGAGCCTCGTTAAGACTACGTTGGAGCTTGGTATGATATTTGAGGATTGGAGTCCTCATTCAAGGTTGGAACCTTGAAGGAGTTAGAATTTTATTGTACATGTTAGAGCCTGATTATTTGTAAGAGAATTGAAGTTTTCATTATTTCCATTAATAAAATTATTTTCTTGTTGTACATCTTGTGTTCTGTTTTAACTAGTGATCTTAGCTAGCATAATATAACAATTGTAAACTCCCGATTGGGATGAGAGAGGGTGTCAGAGGCGACAGGCTTCGAAGTGACATGGTTTGTACCAAGACGATAATTACCGTTGTCCCCCACATGCTCAAGGTAGGGGGTGCGGTGTCCTTAGCCATGAATGCATGGTCAGTGGGTTGGCAAGGTGGCAGAGGGAGGAATAAGGCAGGGTGGCAGAGATGGGAATGGCATTCGACGTGCCGGGCAGGAGAAATTTGCAGTGGAGAAGGAAGGCGTCTCAGAGCGGAAGAGAGGCGAAGGCACCTTGGCTGCGGGTTCGCAACGACTCTCTGGTATGTAATTCGGTCTCATTCTTGCTTCATTTCAATGATCTGGTTGGGTTCCTGCATCAATTACATGAGCTGGTGGGGGTTTTGCTCGGGGGGGGGGGGGAGGGGCACGAGGCCGCCCCAATGGGGCTCAGCACTGTCTGAGAGAAACAGGGGGAGGAAAGGGAGGGCCATGGCCCGGCGTTGCGTTTTGTTTTTATTGCAATTAAGCCAGAGTCTCAGCAATGACATTGGTAATGTTGGGTTGAGCAGAGATACAGGCCCCTACTTAGTGGCTCAGACCAGGGGTATAGGGTATAACGGGTGTGCCATGTCTGGGGGGCTGAGTGGTGAAGGGAGAGGTAGGAAAGAGTTGCAGGCAGGGGGGCGAGATATTAACTATGTCAGTAATTCGCAAAGAAAACCCCAGCATTTGCATACAAAAGGTAGCAAGGGTGTAGCTAGGGACCTTGGGTAGTATACGAGATAGAGGGGCAAGCATAACCATGGCATGTAGACATTGGCTATGGGAGATGCATGCAAGTATGATAACAATCGTAGAGCTAGACTCTAGATGGGCCTGAAGGCTTGGCTCCAGCTGCAGTGGGGTGATAGGAAATTGCACCATGGCAAGGGGGGGCACTATGAGGAGCTTGGGGAACCACGCTCAAAACCCAATTCCCCTGGCCACTTGTGGGCACTGGGATACCTTAACCCGCAGAAGGCGAAGCAGGGCAGAGAGGCATGGTATGAGTAGTTGCGTCGAGATGATGTGAATGGACTGATGGCACTAACGTTGTTTGACTGTCCACATGGCATCAAGGAACAGGGTATGGCTCCAAAAAAGAGAGGGCGTGGTCGTGGCAGCAGGGGACCAGCCCACGGGAAATCAAAAGACTGAGCACGATGGAAGGTTGCATGGGCCACAAGCCTACTGAGCACCTCATAGTAGAGGCAGTTGTGACATACCAGGATGAAACAAATGAAGGAGTCTGTAAGCTGATTGATGATTGGGAAGCTGAGATCAAACAAGAAAGGGAACCAGACGAGGAGATAGAAGACTGGAGGACGTTGGTGCCTGATCCAGGGAATACACGAGGTAGAATTATGCAATTCAAACACACCTTGTACTTGTACTTCTTGATGAAAAGTATGCTTGGCAAAGCGATGGAACAAATCTTTGTGGGGATGGCAGTCACAATGCAGGGCCTACCCAGTTATAAAAAAGACATGGAGAAAATCCTATTTCAGTTGCACAAACAAGACATCAGGATGGATCGTATTGACCGTCACATCCCTTGCATCGTGGAGCTGTATGGCATGCCAGGGGCAACTACTGAAGATCCTGCTCCTGTAGCATCTGTCTCTGATGAGCAGAATGTTTAGAAAGACTAGTTTCATTATGCTTAGTTTTTGTTTATGCGGGTAGCTTTTAAATTTTCTGTTGCATATGTCAGTTGGTATAGTTATATAGTATTTGGACATGAGACTGAGACTTACCTAGCTTTGCTAGAAAGACTGAAGCAATTTTGTTTTTGGATGGCGTATAATGCTGACTGGTGGCCAACAGACTTGGTTTCCCC
Organism: Pinus tabuliformis; assembly: GCA_031772625.1. Taxonomy (NCBI): domain Eukaryota; kingdom Viridiplantae; phylum Streptophyta; class Pinopsida; order Pinales; family Pinaceae; genus Pinus; species Pinus tabuliformis. Next base: position 690,817,057 of record CM062810.1, read on the forward strand.
TCGGGGCAAGTTGAGGCCACCTGATAAATCTGTGTGGTGTAAATTTGCTTAATATATAATATAAAATGGATGGACCTACCAAGATTTACAAAAAAAGGAATATAACAATTGTAAAGAAATAATGATTCACCACCCCGCTTCCCCCCTTTTTAGTATTTCCAACAATTGGTATCAGAGCCAGTACCTTCAAGCACAACCTAATAGCTGGAAGGTAGATTTTACAAACACAAATGCAAAGTCAAGAATGAACGACTCCAAACCTTCTGAAGATATCTCCTCCCTAGTTATGAAAAAGCTCCATTATTCGATGGAACAAATAATGTACTATGGAGAAAAAGAATGGAGTTCTATTTGATGGCACTAGGATATGTGGTATGGGAATCAATTGTTAATGGAGACAAAACTAGTTGTCAGGATATTCCAACACATAGGACATAGTTAAGTATAACTTGGTTTAGGGTAGAGTTAGGTGAAGTGTGTTTCTTTACTATGTACTTTTGTAACTTACAATCCAATGGTCACAATATGTAGTGATCCGACAGTTCATTCTCTCCTCGGTATTACCGACACTTGATCCATGGCTTAACACCCGACTGGTCCATGATATCTATTTAAAGAGCATGGAGGGTCATTTGTAGGGTAACCGTTCATGAGAGAAGCTTATGTAAATTTTCATTCTTTTATTAATAAATTCCCTAAAGTGGCCGCGTTGGCTTAGGTCGTGGACTGTTTCCCTCTTTAAGGATTTTAACCACATTAAGAAATGTGGTGTATTGATCTGTGATCTGTTTGTGAGTGGTGTCCTTTGGTGTTCTATTTGAGGAACTTACCCTGTAAATTCCTACATGGTATCAGAGCTATTTGAGGGCCGCATTCGTTGGTGATCCAAATCTGAAGCCAGTAGAATTGCATCCGACTGTCATTTCCTATATCTACTATTACTGACTGCTTTTGGGCTGAGATGACTGCTGTATTGTGTTAGGAGCATCTGTTCTAGTGAAGAATCCATTTCGTTTGACGCGAAAAGGTTTTTGGTAGCCCCAGCTATGTCATTTTTAAGATTTGGAGGTATACAATGTTTATTTGCAGTTTTTAGTTATTTTCTCTCCGTTTATTTCGGTTTATTTAGCTTTCAGTTTTTTATCACCAGATCTGTACCTTTCATTTCTGCGTATACTCTTTCTGTGCAATCTGGGAAAATTAGAAACAGAAATGAAGGATTTTTCTCATGCGTATGCTCTTTTCCGCCGCGCCTTAGTGTGATCTTAGAAATGTAGAAACATTGAGGAAAATTGTTAGTTTCCAGGTAAAGTTAACTTCAAACCACAAGGTTTGTTTTTTTTTTTTTTTTTTATATTTGTTTTGGGTTTTGTGGTTTTTGTTTTGTAGGCAAAAAGGAGCTTTTTCAAGTAAGCACGCACCCCAAAACTTCGGTGACTATTAAAAAAAAAACTCTTCTTCTTTTCAAAAAATTACTAACCTTTTAAACTAGCTCATTTGGTCCAAAGTTACTTTATGAGAATAGAGGTCTGGAGTTCAAGTCTTTCTCTTTGAGAAAAACCCCCCTTCCTCTTTTCAAAAAATTACTAACCTTTTAAACTAGCTCACTTGGTCCAAAGTTACTTTATGATAATAGAGGTCTTGAGTTCAAGTCTTTCTCTTTGTTGAGTTAATTAGATTAAGTTTGGAAAGAGGGCATATTTTTTTTAAATATAACATTATCATTCATTTCCACACATTCCCGCACTTCGTCGACATCTTCAACAACTTTTCTTCAAAAAGCCATAACTTCTTCATTCGGAAGTCATTTTCAAAGCTGTTTTTTTGAATCAGCCTAATTTTTCGAGATCTTTCCATTGGAACACTTAGTTTCAACATCTATAGCTTTAGTTTCTGTTAAAATGGAAAGTCCATGCCAAGTTATTCTTGACAGCACCAACTACTTCCAATGGTGGTCCTACATTGTGGGTTTACTTAAAAGTAAAGGTCTTTACAAAATAGCCTCAAGCCAAGAAACCAAACCGAAAAATGAAGATAAGGCGGCCAAATGGGAAAATAGACAAGATCAAGCACGTGCATTGGTAGGGATATCTATTTCTCCAGACCTTAGATTCCATATCGTAGAACTTGATACTCCTAATGAAGCAATGAAACAGATCACTAAAGTTTTTGGAATTAAAAATGAACTTAGAGCCCATCAACTCGAAAATGAGTTGCTTACACTGGACCCCATTAATTTTTCTTCCATTGAAGATTTTTTGTCCAAGTTCAAGACCCTTAGACTTCTCTTGGAAGGTGTTAAGGTTAAGAAAGAAGATGGTAACCTTATCCATTCTTACTAAGTTGGGACCAACCTACTCTGTGTTTGTTTCCACCTTCCATTTTACAAGAGAAGCCTTCATTTCTCAAGGACAAGACTACAAGTCCCCTTCCGTTGATGCCTTTTCTGATTTTTTAATAAGAGAACAAGAAAAACTCTTACATGGTGGTCTTCTTAATCTTGGAAACTCTTCTAAAAAAGCCTTAGCCGCCTAGCAGTAATCAAATTGAAAGAATCCTAAGAAGCTGTATCCTAAAAAGAATGGTCCTAAACCAAACAAGGGTCCTAAAAAATTTCAGTCTCAAAATGAAAAATCATTTCAACAAAATGATAAGGCAAATAAAAATAAAGGGAAGAAGACTGATAGACATTGCCACTTTTGTAATCGAGATGGCCACTTAGAATACAAATGCTTTAAGAAGGTGGAAGCCTTGGAAGCAGCAATGAAGAAGCATAACATCCATTTGGAGCACTCTTCAACTTCAACTTCATCTTCAGGAATAACACTTTTTGCATGTGGTTGTCAAACATCTCGGTCTGGATATGCACTAAATGTATCTTCTTCTTCTAATTCTCATGAGTGGCTCATTGATTCTAGAGCTTCTTATCACATGGCCAAAAACAAAGCCATGTTTTCTTCTTTAAATGATTGTAACACCAAAAATATATATGTTGGTGATGATAGATCTCTTAGTGTTGTAGGGACTGGAACTGTTCATATAGACAATGGTCAATTTAATGATGTATTATGTGTTCCAACTTTATCCTGCAACCTTCTATCTATATATCAGATAACTCATTTAGGTGAAGGTAAAATCGTTTAATTTTCACCTCACGATGTTGTAATTAAGGACCTAAGAGATCCTCAACAGATTTTAGCTACTGGCATTGCTGATGATTCGACAAGGTTGTATAAGTTTAACAACTTTGGGTCATCAAATATTCCCTTGGTATTTGTTGCTCATAATGATGAAGCAAGCAAACTTTGGCATGAGCGATTTGGTCACTTAAACTATCGCTCCCTTCAGAATCTATGTAATGAAAATATGGTGACAGGTCTTCCAATGGTATCTTGCAGAGATGGTGTTTGTTCCAAATGTGTACTCGGAAAACATCATCGGGGTAGTTTTGAAAAACGTGCCTCTTGGCACGCCTTAGCCCCTTTACAACTTGTGCATAGTGATTTATGTGGTCCACTTCCAGTGGTTTAATTCTCTGACTACAAGTATTTCTTAACTTTCATTGATGATTTCTCCAGACGCACTTGGTATACTTCTTAAAACTCAAGAGTGAAGTATTTAACATGTTCTTGGCCTTTAAGGCTTTTGTTGAAAAACAATTTGGACATCAAATTCTTAAGCTAAGATCTGATAATGGCAGAGAATAAATTTCATCAACTTTTGCACTGAGAATGGAATTCAAATGCAACATATTGTTCCATATACTCCACAACAAAATGGTGTCACTGAAAGGAAGAATCACACCTTAAAGGAAATGGCTAATTTTATGCTTCAATCTAAAGGACTTAGTATTATTTTTTTAGCAGAAGCAGAGTATCGTGGTGCCGTAGAAGATAGTAAGGAAGCTTTGTGGTTTTGTCAGATCCTGTCAAAGTTTGGATTTCAGCAGCAGCATCCGACTACACTTTGGTGTGATAATCAAAGTGTCATTCAACTATGCAAAGATCCAGTCCAACATCAGCACAACAAACACATTGAACTGCATATGCACTTCATCAGAAAGCTCGTTCACGACCATCTTCTTGAAGTGCAATATTGTTCAACAGATGATCAAGTTGCAAACATCTTTACAAAGGCTCTCACAGAGGTGAAGTTTACTAAACTTCGATTTATGGTTGGAGTTCATGAAGTTGTCACTAAGGGAGGATAGGCTCTAATGCCTCCTTCCTTCTCCTATTGTGTCATATTTGTACATCCTTCAATCCTATCCCAAGTTGTTCTTAAGGGGGGATGTTAGGATATTCCGACACATAGGAAATAGTTAAATATAAGTTGGTCTAATGTAGAGTTAGGTAAAGTGTGTTTCTTTACCATGTACTTTTGTAACTTACAATTCGACGGTTCATTCTCTCCTTGGTATTACCAACACTTGATCCGAAGCTTAACACCCGATTGGTCCATAATCTCTATTTAAAGAGCATGGAGGGTCATTTGTAGGGTAACCGTTTATGAGAGAAGCTTATGTAAATTTTCATTCTTTTATTAATAAATTGCCTGAAGTGGCCGCGTTGGCTCAGGTTGTGGACTATTTTCCTCTTTGAGGGTTTTAACCACATTAAGAATACTGGTGTATTGATCTGTGATCTGTTTGTGAGCGGTGTCCTTTGGTGTTCTGTTTGAGGAACTTACCCTGTGCAAATTACATAATAAATCGCACTCTTACTAATGTTTTAAAGAATATCACTCCAGAAGAAGCACAGAGCTCAATTAAACCAGATGTAAGTCACTTTCGTGTTTTTGGAAGTGAAGCATGGGCCCATATTTCAGATGAGAAACATAAAGCTTTAGAACCTAAGAGTGAAAAATGTATTTTTGTTGGATATTCTGAAGATGTCAAAGGATACAGACTTATTCTGCTCAAGTCCAAAATTGTTATCATTAGAAGAGATGTAAAGTTTTCTGAAAATATATCGGCCTACGAGCCTAGTTCCGCAGATGTGCCACCTCTCTCTATCCCTTCTACTTCTGAAAATATTTCTTCTTCAGATGATGACAACGAGGATGACAATCCTCCCCCACCTTCTCAGGATCCTCCTTCAACTCCTCAGCTTTCAAAATGGGTTTGTGCTATTCGAGATGCAGTAGGTGCTCTTGCCGTTGATCTTACACATCAGTGATGTACATGTTCTCAGTTCGATAGAGCCTCTTCTTGATTGGATCAAGCTTTAGGTAATTATGATCCTGACACCTTTGTAGAAGCTTCATGCCATCCAGATTGGGACGCAACTATGAATGAAGAATATCGTTCATTATTGGAAAATGATACATGGGATCTTGTTCCCCTTCCAAAGGGACGAAAACTTATTAGATGCAAATGGGTTTACAGAACCAAGTATGGACCAGATGGAAAAGTTGATAAACATAAATCTCGTCTTGTTGCTAAGGGTTTTTCACAAGTTGAAGGCATTGACTATACTGAAACCTTCTCCCCTGTTGTCAAAATGAACTCTATTCGCCTTGTTCTTTCCCTTGTTGCCTCTTTCAAATGGGATTTCCATCAGATGGATGTTAAATCTGCCTTCTTGCATGGGGACTTGCATGAAGAAATCTATATGGAACAACCTACTGGCTTTATAAAAAAAGACTTCAACCTTGTATGTCGACTTAAGAAATCCCTTTATGGTCTCAAGCAAGCCCCTCGGGTTTGTTATGTCAAAATGGATAGCTTTCTTTTAGAAACATGATTTTCTAGGTGTCATTCTGACAATACTGTCTACACCAAGAAAGTGGGCAAGTCTCTTATCATTCTTGTTCTTTATGTTGATGATCTTATCCTTATTGGTAGTGATCCCAACCTTATAAACCATGTGAAGTCCAACCTTAAAAAGAAGTTTCAAATGACAGACTTAGGACACTTGCATTATTTTCTTGGTCTTCACGTCTTGCAATCCAAGGAAAGTATTTCCCTTTCCCAGTTCAAGTATGCATGTGATCTTCTACGCCATTTTCTCATGGAAGACTATAAGCCAGCCCCTTCTCCCTTTCAATCTGGAGCCAAACTTTCAGTCACTTATACTTCCCCTGAAGTTGATGCTACCCTATACAATCAACTTGTAGGAAAACTTTTGTATTTTACCCATACTCGTCCTGACCTTTCCTTTGTCGTTGGCCTTATTGCTCGGTTTACGCAAAACCCACATGAAAGTCATTGGAAAGCAGCTAAAAGAATACTTCGTTATGTTCGAGATACAATTCTGTTTGGGATTCATTACAGTGCAGAAGCATCTCCTCTATTTGTTGGTTTCACTAATTCTGATTGGGCTGGTGATCCTGATGATCGGAAGTCTACTGCAGGTTATGTGTTCACTTTTGATTCAGGACCTATTACGTGGGCTTGCAAGAAACAAAGTGCCATTTCTCTTTCTTCAGCAGAAGTAGAGTATTGTGGTGCCGTAGAAGCTAGTAAGGAAGCCTTGTGGCTTCGTCAGATTCTGTCAGAGTTTGGCTTTCAGCAGCAACATTCAAATACACTTTGGTGTGATAATCAAAGTGCCATTCAACTATGCAAAGATCCAGTGCAACATCAACGCAACAAACACATTGCACTGCACATGCACTTCATCAGAAAGCTCATTCACGACCATGTTCTTGAAGTGCAGTATTGTTCAACAGATGATCAAGTTGCAGACATCTTTACAAAGGCTCTCACAGAGGCAAAGTTTACTAAATTTCGATTTATGGTTGGAGTTCAGGAAGTTGTCACTAGGGGGGGATAAGCTTTCCTCCTTCCTTCTCCTATTGTGTCATATTTGTACATCCTTCAATCCTATCCCAAGTTGTTCTTAAGGGGGATGTTAGGATATTCCGACAACTTGGTCTAGTGTAGAGTTAGGTAAAGTGTGTTTCTTTACTATGTACTTTTGTAACTTACAATCTGACAGTCATGATATGTAGTGATCCGACGGTTCATTCTTTCCTCGGTATTACCGACACTTGATCCGTGGCTTAACACCCGATTGGTCTATGATCTCTATTTAAAGAGCATGGAGGGTCATTTGTAGGGTAACCATTCATGAGAGAAGCTTATGTAAATTTTCATTCTTTTATTAATAAATTGCCTGAAGTGGCCGCGTTGGCTCAGGCCGTGGACTGTTTCCCTCTTTGAGGGTTTTAACCATGTCAAGAATACTGGTGTATTGATTTGTGATCTGTTTGTGAGCAGTGTCCTTTGATGTTCTATTTGAGGAACTTACCCTGTAAATTCCTACAATAGCAAAGATTTGGAAGAATACAATACGAAAGTGATAGAAGCAATATTGAGTAGTATATGAAATTGTTTAAAAACCAAGGTGTGTCAATGCTCTTCAACTAAAGGACTTTGGAAAAAGCTACAAAAAATTGTGAAGAATCTGGTTTTGTGCTTGCTAAATTAGAACTAGAGCATGTAGAACAAGAGCACAAGGTTGATTACGAATCAAAGGAATTAGATGAAGATATCAATAGTATGAAAGAAATTGAAGAAAACACTGGAGTATATATTGAAGAAGAACTAATGGTTACTCTAGAAGAAATAAACAGATTGAGAAAAAGAAAATAAATTGCTTGAAGAGAAGAATCAAGACCTTGGCCATACAAAGGAAGAAGTCATTCTCTTAAGGCTCATAGCAGAAGATAGATCTAAAGACTTTAGCAAGCTTGAAGCACAATTGCATCAACAAGAGAAGGGACATGAAGAAGAAGTCACTCCATAAAAGTTCAGTTAGAAGAAGTAAAAAGAGCAAAAGAATGAATGAAGATCCAATTGACAAAGAAAGCAAAAGATTGTGATAGGTTTGAAGAAGAGATTGTTTCCTTAAGAGAGATACTTTTGATCTTCTAGGGTGGGGTTGATGACCTCCTTATAATATCTTAATTTTCTTTTAGCTGCGAAATCTCTCACACCACATTTTTTCTTTGAACTTAGAAGTAACAATATTTTTAATGTTATTAATATTTTGCAATGCAACATTCTCGTCGATCTCCTAATGGTTTAACCAGGCCTTGGTGTCTTTATACCAACCTCGTTTGAGTCTTAGGTGGTTTTGGCTAGAATTTAAAGCTAGCTTAGGAAGTCTATGGTCTCTTATGTTATTGAGTTTGTGCTTGTACAACAGAAGCCTAGTCATAGCTAGGCTCTCGATAGGGGAAAGACCCACTTCTATAAAGAGAATAGGATAGGGTGTGTTGCTTTTAATTTTGAGGTTATACGTTATAAAACGCTTCTGGATTTGCTCAATATTTCTCTAGTATTCTCTAGAGATGCTACAACTCCAAACCCCACATCCATATAAGATAACCAGAGTGACTAAAGTTTCAAAGAGGAACTTCTTTCTATCCCACATTACGAGGTTTGTCGTTTTACAATTATTTTCAAGACCAAAATAAGCTTTCCATCCCCCATTAATCCTTTTCTCAATGCTATAGTCCGAGTTGAGCTTGTGATGAATATCAATTCCTGGGTACTTGTAGGACGACACTTCCTCCAAGTTACTATTGTTATACATAAAATTAGCGTAAGTGTCCTTCTTGGATTTGATAATCATAACTTTTGTTTTGTCAATGTTAACAATCATACCCATGGTAGAGCAGAAATCCTTAAGAACTATAAGTTGCTTATCAAGATCAGATGGGCACCTTGCGAGAAGAACAATATCGTCAACATAGAGAAGAAGGATGATGATTATCCCAACTAAGATCTTGCTAGCACATCCTGCTTCCTCTAAACAACTTTCTAGCTTGTCGATGTAAATGCCAAATAGGGTAGGGGAGGGGGCAACCTTGTTTAACTCCGATGTTACACTTAATATCTTTCGATCACTCCTCATTTCTCTTTAACTTGGCGTACATTCTCGTATAACCTCATAGCGGAAGCTCTCAACTCAAAAGGAACCTTTAGCTCTTCTAATCTGTTCCAAAGGTTGTTTCTAGGAACCGTATCGAAAGCCTTTCTAAAGTCCACAAAGCAACAAAAGAGATTGGATTTATCATTGCGGCATTCCTCCACAATAATCCTAAGCGTAACAAGGTGGTCTATTGTTGAGTGCTGCTTTTTAAAACCCGCTTGGCCTGTAGCTCGCTTACCTTCCCTTTCAAGCCATATGCTCAACTTCCTTTCCAAAATAATACCATATAACTTGGCTAGGAGAGGGTTGATCATAATTGTCTGATAATTAGAGGGGTTATTTGTATCCCCACTTTTAAAAATAGGGATAATGAGGCTTTGAGTGCATGGTTCAGGGAACCCTTGCTTGACTGCTTGATTGAAAAGCTTGTGAATGTGGGGGATGAGGACATGACCTCCAATTTTTAAGATTTCTGCCTGGTAACCTTCAATGTTTTTAGCTTTCCCATTAGCCAAGCGATTAACCCCAAAATCAATGTCTTCTAATGAGGAAACTTCTTTCATTGTGAACAGGGTTTCAAAGTTATCCATGACATTTGGAGATTCATAAAGCTTTTTAAGATAGGAATTCCAGTCGTGTAAAGCAATTTTATTATTATCTTTAGTTTTCCTAGTTAGAATCTGCCTCCAGAATTTCTTAGGAGCTACCTTAGAGAGGTGTAAGAGGTTCTCTTGTCTTTTACAAATATACTATCTTTTTTTTTTTCCTTTTAGTTAGAGCTTTGTATATTTTTATCTTGCCAATTTTAAGCAGAAAACATTATAATTTTATTTTTTATTTTTTTTTAAATTTAACAATTTTTTTTTGAAATAATGTTAATCAAATTTTTTATATAAACGAGTGATTTTTAATAATTATTTAAATATTAATAAAAACCATTATAACTTTTTTTTAAAGAATTTTTTTTTTTTGAAATTATGGTAATCAAAATTTTATATAAACCGTTAATTTTTGTATTTTTATATGAATTATTAATTAATTAATTTTTTTATATGAACGGCTGATTTTTAATAATTATTTAAATATTAATAAAAAACATTATAATTTTATTCTATGGTAATCAAAATTTTATATAAACCGTTAAACCGTTAATTTTTGTATTTTTATATGAATTATTAATTTTTATATATTAAATAACAAAGTCAATTTTAGATCAGATTTTAACTTCGAGACCTGCAAGCGTGCTCGTTCAAATCGATGAACCTTAGAAGCATTGGATTTACCGTGTAGGGAATCAATAGTTGAATTGAAGCTTCTGTGATCCATAATAGTTGAAAGAATAACTTCGGCGTAAATCACATGTAGACAGACATTTGTCGACGCGTTTCGAACCAACTGGTGTGGTTCATCGTCAGGACAAGTTGTCCTGACGATGAACCACATCAGTTGGTTCGAAACGCGTCGACAAATGTCTGTCTACATGTGATTTACGCCGAAATTATCCTGACGATGAACCACATTAGTTGATTCGAAACGCGTCGACAAATATCTATCTACATGTAATTTACGCCGAAATTATTCTTTCAAAAATCAATTTTACTAAGTTTACTATTAATTTTCAATATAAATTAATTTTAATATTTTATTTACACATTTGTTTTATTCCATAGCAAAAGGTTTTGGGAAGGGGGCACACTCCCCTTGCGCCTCCAAGGCATTTAATAATAGGGATTGGAATGGCCTGCCCCTCCTACATAGAGGGCATACAACGCTTTAGTTCACACAATACTCTAGCCTGGGCGTTCTTCGGGGATTTTGCATGCAAAAGGTTTTTTATTTAATTCCAAAGTCGCTTTCGAGTCTATGTTTTATGTGTTATTTATTCAAAGTGTGGGTTTGTCCGAAGTCTTTTGGAGTACATGTTCCAATAATATTTATTATTATTGATTTAGAGAGAATTCACACGTTAACTTAATCTTCATTGTTATTTATTTAATATCATTTAGTAAGAAATTTTTTTTTTTTTTTTTGTATTTTTAAACTATATATATTATTAACTATAACACATCTAAGCTAAAATAAAATATATTGAAAAACAACTGTAAAATATCTGGAAAACATTGCTCCATTGCAGTAGTGCCTTTGCACTCAATGCTCTATCATTTCTATATGATTACAGAGATGCTGAAAGCAAAAATAAATAAATAACAAAAGCGCTGTTAGGTCATAAAAATCTGGAAATAAATTAATGAATTATTTACTATTACAATTTTATTTAAAATATCAAATCATAATAAAATCACAAATAAGCATGTTCACAGGGGTTTGGTCTAGTGGTTAGAGGACGGTCTGTTAAATTGTTTGTGTTGCTGTGTAAGTCACAGGTTCAAGTCTCTTCTTAACTTAAGGGTCATTCACGCCAGTACAAATAAAAACGGGATACATTAAGTAAACAACAAAATCTGTCTCCAACGTATTCTCCCTTTGCTCCCACCTCTATCTCTTTTATTGCTGCCCTGCGTCTGCCTGTGCTCTATCTTTTTTATTGCTGCCCTCCGTCTGCCTGTGCTACTTACATCGTTGATGTTTGCTCGAGTGTTTCACGTCTTGGTGATGGAGGTTTTGAATAAAAATGCAAATGTCTTTTTAGTGGTGGTTTTTAAGTGCTTATATTTTAGTAAGATCAAAAGTAAACAATATTTGAATATCAATTTAAGTGTTATGTGATTTATTTCACTAGTTTCAATCCTACTTTTTCTTACGACTACTTCTCATGGAAACGGTCATAGATGAAAATGATTTTAATATAATACACTGCGGAAACCCCCAATATTTAATTTAAGTTTAATTTGAATATTAAATTAAGTTTAATTAAATTTATTTTATTAATTATTTGAATATTAATTTAAATAATTATTTAAAAATTAATTAATATCATAATTTTATTGTATTATTAATTTTAACATTATTATTTTATTTAAATTATAATAATATAAAAAATTAAATAATTTTTTATTTTTAAATATATTTTGTAAATATTATTATTGATTATTATGTTTTTTTAATTGAAATCAGAATTCGTAAAGAATTGGTAATTTTGAAAGATAGATTACTTTTAACCCTAATAAATCTATTTCATAAATGCTACAAATAGACCAATTACAATTTTCAGGAGCCCACTCAAATTCAACATAAAAATGTGGAATCAAATTGTTCACTAAACAACTCAAATTAAAATCTTTTCACATTATTAATAATTTTGATTAATAATATTAGATTAAATCCATTTAATTCTATTATGTCTATTAGATAATTATATAAAAAATAAATTAATAAGTAGACCAAAGACACACATGCAAAAATGAAAATTAATATAAAATAAATGGGAAAAAACTATTTACTTAATTATTTTAGCAAAACCTAAATTAACATATTAAATATTTTTATATATATATTTATTTCATTAAAAAAAATTAGTAATAATCCTTACTTAAAATTGAAATTTCTTTTCACTGGAAATTGACATAATCTCCGTCCAGGTTCCCTCGATCATAACATGGATATCACACTTTTATGATATTTATTATAATTTTAATAAATTTAATTTTATTATTTATAAATTTATTTCATTAAAAAAAATTAGTAACTTAAAATTGAAATTTCTTTTCACTGGAAATTGACATAATCTCCCTCCAGGTTCCCTCGATCATAACATGGATATCACACTTTTATGATATTTATTATCATTTTAATAAATTTAATTTAATTATTAATTTTCAATATAAAATAATTGTATTATTAATTTTCAATTATTTTTTATTATTATAATTATTTAAATATTATTAATTTTTTTAACAATTATTTAAATATTAATAAAAAAATTTTATTATTTTATTTTTAAAATTTTAATTTATATATATATATATATATATATATATATATTAAAATTGTGATGATTTAAATTTTTATATAAATTGTTAATTAATTTTCATTTTTTATATTTATGTGATTTTCACCGAGAAAAATTTCTCCCCATTATTAATTTTTATATATTAGATAACAAAGACAATTTTACTGTACTAAATTTACTATTATTTTTAATATGTTATTTAAATTTTGTTTTGATTGGGGTGATTATCTCATGAGCAAAAGTTTTAATATAAATTAATTTCAATATATTATTTCAACATTCGTCTGATTCCCAATACACAAAAAACTTTATATAGATTTGGAATTTGTGTAATGACACTGAGATTTTCAACAGCAATACACAATAAGTATAATGTTTTTAGTACTGCGTCACAATAATAATATAAGTATTACATTTTTTTTTCTTAGCTAAGACTAACCTAAGTACCCACGGGGGATTTGAACCGGTGAGATATCACAAGGAGTACCTTAACAGAGCACCCATTCATCGTCAATCCAATGTCCCGTGGGCAATATAAGTATTACATTTAGCATCACAATAATAATATATTAATCGATAAAAATTTGCAATAAGATAATAAATAAACATAAACATTACACTTAGCACAACAATACTTCAAAAGTTTTATATTCTCACAGAAAATCTCCAAGCTAGAACTAAATTAGGCGAAGCTTAGAAACACTATATTCAACCTAGAAAAAAGAACTTACAAATTTATATCACTAGGCAAAGTTTGCCAAAAAAGAATCGCCAGTAAAACGTGTAAGGTTCAAAATACATACAGAGAGCACCAAAATAAGTGTAAAGGGACCGCATACTCCATCCTTCTCATAGTTTAACTCAAATGTTGCAGACACAGATTTCAATCTCCCTATTATTGACAAAAACGGCTGAAACCGTAAGCTACCCATAAATAATGACCGAGAAACCTTCGCTGAAGGATCGCAAAAATACTCCTTCCTACTGAAATTTGCTCAGAAGAAACAGATTGTAAACTCACAGATCAAAGAAGAAGTGTTCAAAACTCAATATCACTCACATAGGAGACGAAAACTAGCGAGAGGAGGGGCTCCTGGTTGAATTGGCCAACGCTCGTCCAGATGCTTGTTGAGCCATCGATGCAAGTTACTTTCATGGGAATGACGACGGTTTCAGGTGGTGATGGGACAGGAGGCGGGACAGAGGATTGTTTACTATGTTTTTAATATTTTTTTAAATTGTGATATTGGGACGGCCAAATAGAAACGAAGGAGTCCATTTGTAATATTTAAATAATTAATAATAATTTGAAAAAGAAAAACATTGTACCAAGTAAATGCGGGTTGCTTTGTATTTCTGATGTTCTTTTTAATGTAAATTTTTTTTTTTTAAAGTTTAGTAGGACTCTCTGATTTTTGAGTTTACATGTTCATTATTCACCCCACTACAAGGGGAGGGTAGCACAAGATTCGAACCCAAGATCTCTGGTTAGGTAAGACTTCATTCCACGACATAGACTATAATTAATGATGCTTACTATAGTCTACACCTACGATTTTTTATTACCACAAAATCCCATTTGGCCTAAAAAAATTTGGCGCAAATTTTCAATGACCAATGTCTTACACATTCCATGATATCAGACATCTTGTTCAACCTTATTTAGATGACCTCCTGGCTCATTCCATGAAACGGTAGGATCACCCAATGCACTTAAAAGTAATTTTCATTAGGTGTTGGCATTACAATATTCACTTGAATCCACACAAATGTGTTTTTTGTGTGCAATCCGGTTGCCTTCTAGGATTCATCATTTCAAAGGAAGGCATTCGTGTTGATCCTCTCAAGGTAGAGGCAATTTTGAATTTTCCTACTCATTCTAGCTTGACTCAACTCCAAAGTTTGCAAGGGAAAGAAAACTTTTTGCGTAGATTCATCCACAATTATGTTGAACTAACACATGGTTTTACTCGACTTTTGAAAAAGGGTATTCCATTTTTTTGGGATGATCTTGCTGATAAAGATTTTGATGCGTTAAAGCATGCACTAACTAATGCGCCTTTACTGCATCCACCCGATTATCATCGAGACTACTTTTTGTACTTAGTTGCATCTGATGCCACCATTGACATGAAATTAGTCCAAGAGGATGATTTTGACAATGAACATGTGATTTACTATCTGAGTAGGGGTCTCACTAAAATTGAGATTAAATACCCACATGTGGAGAATCTAGCCTTGGCAGATGTGCAAGCTGTTCAACAATTTTGTCACTATATACTTCTCCGAATAACGACTGTCATTTCAGATTGCAATCTTATGATGTATGTTCTCATGAAGCAACTGCTAGGGGAAAAATACTCGAAGTGGATAGCCATTTTACAAGAGTTTGATTTGGAATTTGAAAAATCCAAATCAAAGAAATACTTGGTTTTCACTGAATTATTGTGTGACTTCCCCCACACTGGTATAGAAACTGTTGCCGAAGATTCTTTTGCTGACGAATCTCTCTTTATTATTAGTGTGTCTGATCTGTGATATGGAGACATCATTATATATCTTTAAACACAAAATTTTAGGCCTGAGTTATCCAAAACTAATCATCGGCGAATCTAATACCAGTCCCAACAATACAAAATTAATGGTAACACCCTTTATCGTCGTGATGTCGATTCTGTATTCTAAAGTTATTTAACTCTTGAAGAAGCTGAAAAAAATTTGAATGACTGCCACTTTGGAGGATGTGGCGGTCACATGTCTGGGTATGCTACTACCCAATAGATATTAGGTGTTGGCTATTTTTGGTCATCAATGTTTAAAGGCCGCATCACTACAGTCTGGAAATGCCATAATTGCCAAATTTATGATCACAAAATGTGAGCACCTCCCGCTCCTCTTCACCTAATTGTAGTTGTGGATCCTTTTGCTAAATGGGGTATCGACTTCGTCACTTTTAACCCTCACTCGGTTGTGGGGCATGGATATATCATCCTTGCAGTCGATTAATTTACAAAATTGGTCGAGGTGATGCCTACATATAGATACGATGGTGAAACTGCAGTTATTTTCATTTTCAATCCTGTGATTTCTCAGTTTGGTGTCCCACAAGCTATTGTCACAGACCATGGTAGTCATTTTCGAAAATTTATTATGGTCGAACTGTCTCCACAACTTGGCCTTTGCCATGATAGCTCTACTATGTATTATCCACAAGATAATGGTCAGGTCAAAGCTGTCAATAAAGTTTTAACTAATATGATTAAACGAATAGTTGGTATCCATAAAGGAAACTAGCACTCTTTGCTCTTTTTAGCACTGTGGGCTTACCACACTATTGTAAAAACATCGACCGGTTTTACCCCTTTCAACTTGTTTATGGTTTGGAAGCCGTATTACCTATTGAATGTGAAATTCCATCTCTTAAATTAGTTATCGAAATAATACTTGCTACCTCTACAGGAAAAGAATGCTTTGTACACTTAGCTCATCTAGATGAAAACCGTCGTAATGCCAAATTTGCTAGAAAAGCTCACTAGAAACGTGTCAAAGCCCAATACAATCCGAACATTAATCCTCATACATATTCAGAAGGTGACCTAGTCTTGGTATATGATCAAACTCATGACAAGCTAGGTGCAAGAAAATTCGAGCCCATGTGGCATGGCCCTTACATCATAAAACGCGTATTAGCTAAAGGTTCCTATGAGCTGATTGATTATTTTGGTGTTCCTTTGGGAAAGTCCAGAAACGGTATTTACCGAAAGAAATATTTTGTAAATTTTTGTTGAAGATTTGTACATTATTTACTATTTTCAGGTGTGTGTGGTAGATTAGTGTTTTTTACTACTTCTTCTTCTTATGTCGTTTTTACACTTGATTTGCAGATGTCCACGTTTCCCCAACTTATATTGGCTTTGCTGATGGCGCTAGTCGTAGTACTTGAAACTTATCTTCGGCATCCTGGGTTATCTATTCACCCAATAATGAGCTAGTTTCTATTCACGAGATATGTCTCGTTCAAACAACAAACAATATAGCACAATATAGCACAATCATTGAGCTATTGGCCGATGCCATTACATTTGGTATCTAAAGTTTGATCGTTAGGTTAGATTCGCAACTCATAGTAATACATTTAAACGTGTCTATTCAGTTAGGAGTCCAACCATGTTAAGGATGTTTTTACGAGTTTGTCTCTTGGAAAGACGATTTGATTATATTGAATATCAACACATTAAGAGATTTTTAAACACATGACAGATGAATTGGTGAATCATGTTTTAAATAGATATTTGCAACATTTGTAAATTAAAAACAATATTCATTCATTCATTGATCGAGATAAACATAGATAGAAGTAGCGGTTACTCGTTAAAATAGAGTTTGGGTGTGTCTACAAAATATGTCATTCGAGGACATAAGGCCGTGTGGCCTTTTATTTGCTGAATAGTACTGACTCCAACAGGGTCAAAAATGGTCCTATAAACTAGAACAACTAGGCATGGTGATGCTCATGATAACACACGATAGCATGAGAAACTCGACGCAACAAACGTTTAAGCGACCCAGGAACCCCAACTACATGCCTCTGATAGGCGCGTGGAATATCATAAACTCCAGTCTATGGGATGTTGGCAGTCAACCTCTCAAGGTTGTGCTCCAACTCTGTGATGATGTCATCCACCTCAAGGTTCGCAGCCGCAACAACTATAGGATGCTCATATCTTCGATCGTACCGTCTCATCCCAGCTGATCGGGTTGGACCCACATCTGCACATACATTTCAGACAATTAGTCTTTGGAGACAAAAAACATTTAAAAATGATTTTTCTTTTAAATATTCAAGAAAAGAGAAAATCTTACTTAGATCACCCCACTGAGCCTCGGCTGGAAATGAGATATCACGGTCACCTCTGTAATGTATCCCGGCGTATGGGAAGTCCTTGATCGGAACAATCTACTCACTCAGCTAGTCAAAAAACTCTATCATATACCTCACTGCAGAATCATCATCACCATGGCGTGCCATCAGTGCAACCCACCTCATCAAGCATGGATCCCTTAAACCCCCTCGTTTGCCCAAATTTTCTATGGCCGAAGAATAGGAACCCTTTCTAGGGAAAAAGCAACTAGAATGGCACCATAACCAAAATTTTTCAATTTACCATTATTGCACCTAATCAGCAGCCCCTTCATATTTACTACTACTTCCTAGCACTAGTTGTATACCCTAGATTCCCATCATTCCACGACTATCTGCATATGTTCTCGGGTGGCTAGATGGAGGGCAACACTACCACATAGTTTGCTAACAATGAAGGCAATGGTCCTCAAGGGTAAAAGTTTGATGGACTGAATGTCGATTCGTCCATATTTGGGTGGTGAACCCCTGAAAAAGCATCGCAAGTATCCATCAGTAGTGTCTCCCCCTACTCTCAATCCAAAAAATGAAAAATCGTCTCCCCGATGAAATAAACCAGCCTAGAAATACATGCCATTGACATCAATGGTGAGGCGATAATCAATAATCACAAAACATTGTTCTTGGACATTCCAGGTCCTACCAATCATGTCATGAGATCTACCCGGGCTTTGATCCCATGGATTAGCCAGTATTTCAGGAGGCCGCAATTCTTGATAGCCTGCAAAGTGGTCGAATTTGCCAAAGAAAACACATCATTGGCTTCGTGCTCTCTCTCCCTCCATTCCATTTTTGAGCAAGAAAAATGACCTAAAATGACCATTTTAAAGCAGTTAGAGTCTTTCTTAAAATCATTTCATGTTTTTTGAGGTCCAATGGTTTTTTTTTTAAAATAGCCCACGATGCTTGTGTGACCTCCCCTTTATGGACAGGGTGCAACTGCATGAAAATTTCCAGCAAAATTCTGCACATGTCGAGAATTTCAGAATGGAAAATTTTATCGGCCTCCATAGTCCCAATTGAGAAAAACCCATGCATGGCTGAGCACACATTTTTTGACAAAACTTTGTCCCAAAAAACCAAATGTAAGCTTAAAATGAAAAAAAAAGGATGAAAAGCTAAGCTATGGAAAGATCTTCTACCTGAAGGAAACAACGCGTGATTTCGTCCAGCGGCTAGCTCGGAATCAGTCTTGGAAGTTTTACAGTAAAAACCCCTCTCTGCTCTGAACTAGTGAAAATGAAAACGGTAAAAATAAAATAATTTTTCCCACTTTTATAAGTTTTTCGAGCTTTAAAATTATTATTTTTTATATTTTGAATCTTTTTAAGAGGGAAAACATATGTTTGAGCAATTATGATGGGTTATTGAGTTTGAATGTGCAAGATCATTTACCGAGTCAAAATAAATCATTTTTGACATTTCAGCGGACTTTTATTGCTTTTTATGCTCTTTAAAAATTACGAAAAGCGAAAAATCATGAAGTCTTATTTTAAACCCTTTTCAAACTTTTTCAAAATCGAAAAGATTACTGAGTACTTGCTTGTTCGAACTCGTAAAAGTAAATGAACAGTCATCCATTCATTCAGTATAAGTTTATCCCTTTTACGCACTGAGCCATGACTATTTACGAAAAATGCATATGTTGATCGAACATGGTCAATAGAGTTCTCTCTTGTATTATATTATCCTTTTTCAGACCTGGGAGACTAAACTAACAAAAAAGAACCTGATGGAGTCTACTTATATTTTCCTTCTGACTCTCTAAAATTGAAAAACGTTGAGCTTTACTTTCTCTGGGCTCATTAAAATTTTACGGTTAAAGAGCCGAATGATTTTTATTTTAATTTCTTTTTCAAATCTCTTAAAATAAAATGACATCGAGATATACCTTTATTGGACTCGTTAAAATTAAACAATATAGGACTCGTTAAGCATAACGAGACTGAACCATTCCTTCTTAGGGTTCATTAAAAATACTTGATTGGACTAATCCGAAGGATGAGCTTATAGTTCTTGCATATGTTATCCTCCTCAAGCTTGTAAAAAATAAAGAGGTACTTGCCAGTAATGGTGGGGGGAAATTGGGGAAGGTGTCCATTTTACATCATTAGTTAAAAGGTAGCATGTCACTCTTGAACATGGCACTCCATCACATTCATGTCTGAGTTGGGAAATCCATTTGCCTTATAGTTAATCGAACCTCATTGAAAGTCTTCATGGTTTTGGGTTTTATCGTTGAGTCAAATGCTCCCAAATGATTAAAGTGTCTTTATGTGTTCAAGAGAAGATCAACCTTGGTTCAAAGCCTTTTGCAAAATGTTTTCCTTCATTTGCATCGACCGTCCTTGAGTCAACCCTTGCAATTATTTTCAAAACTTGATATCATCTTTCATGTTGTAGGCTTTCCTATGACGAATCACTTCCTATCGACTTCAAATAATCATCTAGGAAGCTGATTTAGAAACTTTCAATACCTTGAATCCTGCATGCCTTAATGGTAGGTTTTTCGCTTTCGACGACAGGTTCTCATCATTGGCCTTCAATTGAACGATTCTATAAGTGTTTGACTTTAAATCACATATTCACACTTCATAGATTGTAGTGGGAGTACCTTGAGAACCATTGTCATTATTGGCAGTTTCTCTCACACTTTTAGTTCACATCATTGACCGGTAGTCAAGTTGTTTCTGCCATGTTTGACTTCGAGACATTCACTCGCATGGTTAGAATTGTATTGTGGATCGAGAGATGGAGATCAAGACCCTGGATCTAGTTTAATTAATCCAGGTTATGCAGGATCTTATATTCATGATTATGTAAACAAATGGTTGTGTCCATGTTGTGCCTACCATCTATATGATCTTAGTTTTTCCATGCTTGTTCATTGAGTTTGTTTTACTCTGAGTATAGGAATGTGAGAATGAGAGAGCAAGTTTAGAGGGTGGTAAGTTGTATATTGCACGCCCTCAAAGCTGTAATAATTTTTCTAAAATCTCATGCGATTAGCCTCTCAAGATGACACGTAGCACGGGGAAACCAATTTTCTCACATGCCCTTGGGGGTAAAATGGTTGGACAAAAATACGCGCAATACAGCACGATAGTCATTAGATCTGGCAAGGAAAATCAATGGTGAAGATGTGACCGAGCTAGTTGGTGAGTAGGTGTGCAATAACCCTCGGATTCGACAAGGCAGATCGATAGTGGGGATTTAAGGTGAATAAAGTCAACATTGAAAATGGATTGGACGGTGATTGGTTAGGTTTTGCTGTGTAAGGCGATCTATGGGTAAAAACCGTTTAAACGTGAAGTAACTACTTCTGCCTAAGTATTTCATGCTGAGGGAGAATGAAAAGGATATGAGGGAGATCGAATGACAGGAAGGAGTGAAGGCGCAAATGATCATGAAAGGGGCAGAGTAACAATGTAATGAACCCAATGACTACGTTAAACAACAAACTCCCTGTGAAAACCAAAAACCTGTGTTTTTGGGGTTGTTACAGGGTTTCTTCCTCACGTCATGGTCCCAGAGGGAGGAGGCGAGGTCAAGACACCTGTGGGAACCTTGTGGATCTTTTCTTTGCTAACCTGCTAATTGAATGAAAGCATAAATGAAGCAAATTGAAACACAACTAATCTATTCTACACTACTGTAATGAGTCTGCAACTACTTAAACAAATAAATGATTAAACAATGAACCTCTATAATGGAAATGAACTACTGAAGTAAATGAAAAATCAAACCATGAATCTATGCTACTATTATAATGCAAATGAACTACTTAAGCAGATGAATAGGAAACCATGAATTTGTACTACTGCTGTAATGAAAATGCATCTAATTAAGCAAATGAACAAAAAAAAAGGAATCTATGCTAGTATAACAATACAATAAAGAGGAGCTTTGGTTGCTAGGGTCACGCCCTAACCCAAGAGCTTCAACCCTTTGAGTTAACTCAGTGCTGGCTCAAAACAAAACTCATATTCATTATGAAAACCATGGATTATAAAGAAAACTATCACAAGTGCGGAATCTTATTGAGATCTTAAGCCTCTCTATTTATACATTTGAAGTCTCTAATGACTTCCTTCAAAATTAGGGAGGCACAACTCCCAATTCAATGATAAACTCGTCCTTTCCCTTTCACTAGCTCGGATGCCTTCTAGTAGGTAGGCTTGGCTCCCAACTCAAGATAAACTTGTATTTCCACTTGCTTGGCTGCCTTCTAGTACACCTGATTTGGTTGTTTTCACCTTCAATTGCTTAGCTGTTTGTACTTTCATCTGATGGAGGGATATTCAAATGGAGAGGTAGCAAATGAGGAGGATTTACCTCCTGTAATTCCTCTCCCTTGTCCCATTCGAGTTTTTACCAAGGTATTTACCATAGTTCCTTGATTTTATCTTTTATTCCTACATTACATGCACATTAGACCATAAAGCAAAATATCCAACTCTACTCATCTCATAAACAAAATATAATCAAAAGTATGCAATAAGTTGTGAGAATAGTTGGTTTGACTAAGCTAGGAGGTGAATTAAGGTCAATTAAGGCCCATATAATTACTCAATGATGAGGCTCATCATCACCCCCCTACTGAAAGTGTTGCTCATCCTCTGAGCAACTTAGTGGCTTTGGTAGCCTCTCTGACATCTCATGCTTCTGTTGTGGTCTCTACTTCTGTTTATAGAAGCTTGCTTTCCTTTCTTCTTCTTCCCACTGATATTCTCTGATATTCAAGCTATGTGGCATTGTTTTCCATCTCCTTATGCAAACATGTATATTATCATTTCTTAGCAGCCTAATCATGTCCTCAAAATATGAAATTGCTTGCCCTTGAGAAGCAAGATATCGAGTTTCTAGCTGAGGATTATCCACAATTAGATTATGGGTGTTGATTAGGGCCATGGGATTTGATTTTTACGCTGCTTCTCTATCCTTGAAGCCACTTAGCTCTTTTTTTTCTTGCTACTCTTTCTTGTTTTGAAATGTAGAGGGGTTTGCTTCCTTTTCCTTCTTTGCTTGACTGGTGTATTGAGAGCAGTGATGGCAGCTGCCTTCTACTCAGGGACCTCTAGAGACACCCTAGGTGACTCCTCCTTTTGTTCTTCCCCTTCTATTTCAATGCCTCCATTCTCTTCTGTTTTAGCATCATCCTTTGTATTAGTTGCTTCTTCATCCATCTCATCCCCATCTAGCTCTGTATCTTCTTCTTCTTGTTTTGCCTCCTCCTTACTGATAGAAGGACTAACATCATAGATGAGGGTTTTGATGTTATCCTTTGCTGATAAGTCTCTAAATACTGACCATGTTATATGGATCTTGAGGTTTTGGAGGGCATCCTCAATGACGATTCTGGTCACCCATGGTGAACTAACTGTTGGGAATTTCTTGTCTTTTCTTTGCTGCTGGAGTCCATGGGTGATTGCATCAGAAAATAGGATATGCTGAGTGTTTGGTGAACTGGTGTTTCTACCTCAAATCTTAATTCTTCAAGCTCTGTAAAATGGTAGCCATAAACGACACTGTATCTACCCTCACATGAGATATACTTGATGAGAATCTTGCTTGTGAGGCTTGAGGAGGAAATAAGCGAATTCCATGAGAAAAACAGAGTTTCCTATCTATGTAATCCACTAGCTTTCTAGAGGAAATTGACCATCTTTTTACTTACAAACCAACTACCTCTTAACCTTTACAACTTTTGATCAAATAATGCATATGAGTGAGTGAATAGGATACTTACCTTTGGCCTTAATTGATCCAAAATGGATCCTAAAACCCTCTAAGTCTTCATAAACTTAAACACTATCGCAAGGGAAAAACATTAACAAATGGTGGAAAACACTATTTCATGGGAAAAACATGAAGAAATGGAAAAAATAGAGTTAAGTGGAGGCTAAAGCAACATTACACAGGAGCCGTTGGATCGTACTGATCAACAGTCTAGATCTAATCGGCATCTTGCAATCGCAGGTGGCAGCGAAGTCTATCGGAGGCAGCCTTATGGAAATCATGATTAAACGAGGGTCGTTGATCAAGTGCGCAGATCAATGGTCCAGATCTACTCGTAATATCTCATCGCAACTATGTAAGGGGTGATGCCAAAGACTTGCGCCCATGCGATAGCAATGCATCGATAGCATATAAGGTCGATCAGAGCAATCAGTGATAGGAGGTCAGGGAGGACATTTGACATGTGATAAAGACATGCCTAAAAGGGTTTATGGATGCGACTATATATATTTTGAGTTCCGATATGAAGCCATTTGTTGGGTTTTCTGTGTATTTGGGGTTTTTCCGTTATAAACCCAAATACAAAGGAACCCATGGCTTGCGACTTGCGATAGCGATATAAAAGTGGACCCGATGGAATTTTAGGGCGGATTCAATAATATTTGAAGTTCTATAGAAAGCATTTTGGTAAATTTTTCAGTGTTTCTGTGTATTTCTCTGTGTAAATATAGAAATGACCTTGGGGATTTCAAACACACCAATGGTCCTTTCTGTTCAAAAACAGGTTGCCACCATACCTGAAGGCATTCCACAATGATTGTTTAATGCTTAGAGGGGATTTGAATGAACAGAGGCTGAGAGCCAGACAGCCCGAAAGGGGAAACGAACAGACAAGTGCCGATAAGCTTAAAAGCCACTCAATGTCAGAGATAGAGCAGGCAGTTGCTGAGACAGAGAGAAAACAGAAGATAGAGAGTGAGAGGGAGAGTCTGTGTACTCAGAAAGACTTGAGGGATTCAAGTAAAACCCTGTTGTTTGTCCCTGTTGTGTTGAGACTTGATTTGAGCTCACACTTGTAAAAATATTCTCTTAAAGACATTATAGAGAGGTCTCCATTGAAAGTTGGACCAAGAGACGTAGCCCAAGAGTTTTGGGTGAACTCCTTGATTTTTTTTGTGTTGATGTGTGTGTGTCTGTTATGTTTCTCTAACTA
Organism: Pinus tabuliformis; assembly: GCA_031772625.1. Lineage (NCBI taxonomy): Eukaryota > Viridiplantae > Streptophyta > Pinopsida > Pinales > Pinaceae > Pinus > Pinus tabuliformis. Next base: position 690,841,722 of record CM062810.1, read on the forward strand.
CTCATTGTCTATATTATTCACAATATTTTCGATCCGTTGCACTAAGTAATATAGGCATTCCTGCACATGAGTCTATAATACCTTAATATTGTTTTAAGATCTCATTTTCAGATCAAGTGGTATCAGAGCTTTAGGCTTTGTTAAGGTTAGACAAGCTTGTGCTATATTTTGAATGCTAACTAGGTCAAAGCTCAAACTAGGAGAAAGAGAACTTGTTGAGGCTAATCAAGAGATTGGAAGAGTCTGTCCTCGGAGGAGAATGGCAGAAGAAACTCCATTAGAATCAGAATCTCAGTTCATGGACAGTTTTATGGCCATGCGAGCCATGGTGGAAGAGATGTATTGGGAATTTAAGAAGGGTCGAGGTGAAAGCACTTCAACACCCAAACAAGACAAAGGAGCAGAGGAACCTTCTCTAGTTGCCCCTCCAGAGGGCAAAGGGAAAGGGGAAAATCCTCCTCCCTCATCTCCTCCACCATCACCTTCATCATCCTCATCTCCTAGCCCTGATAAGAAAAAGAAGAAAACTTCTTTGATTAAATTAGATGTGAAATTTGATTTGCCAATTTATGATGGAGAACTAAATGCAGAAAATCTAGATAACTAGATAAGACAGATTGATGTATATTGTAGGGTGCAGAACATTGATTCAGAAAGGAGAAAGATTCAATTGGCTAGCCTTCGATTTGGAGGAACTACACTAGTGTGGTGGGAAGGCAAGACACAAGCTGATCTGAAAGGACATGGTAAAATTCTTTCTACCTAGAATGAATTTGTTTCTGCCATCAAAAAACAATTTTATCCATTAGCTTATACGTAGCAGGAAATGATGAGTTGCCGAACTCTTCGCCAATTAAAGGGTTAAAGTGTACAAAGTTATACCCAGGAATTTAGAAAAAGAGCTTTAACTCACCTGAAAATTTGTTGAATTATATAGGTGGTCTGCGTAGCTATTTGAAGCATACCATTCTCATGTTTAATCCCACTAGCTTAGATAATGTATTAGTTCAGGCTACACATCTAGAAGCTAGAGGCAAGAATGTGAACCTAGAGGTTGGGGGATCATCTAAACACTCTGTAAGCAAGAATGAGGAAAAGAAAAAATGGAAATGGAAGGAGAGGAAAACGAACACTATACAGAAGGACAAACCTTCTTGCACTCATTGCAAGAAGGATGGTCACGATGATGCACACTGCCGGTCTTTGCATCTGGAGTTGAAACCTAAGAAGTTCGGTGGTAAGAAGAAAAATACTATTGCTACTATTCAGAAAGACTTGGGGTCAGACTCAAGTGATGAAACAACAGTCACAGCCACATGTATAAAAGGTAAAAATTCTGAAGCATCCACAAGTAATTCTGCACAATCTATTGATAATGAAGATAATTAGAGGAAATGACGAGCTTTTTCGTATTAGAGTCATTTCCAAGCACCAAAAAATTGATACTTTATTTGATAACGGATCACAAGTAAACTTGATTTCTGAAACACTTGTAAAGAAGTTGGGATTACTTAAAAAACCTCACAAGAAGCCATATCCATTAGGTTGGGTATGTGATTAAACGAAGCTACAAGTAACAAGACAATGTAAACTTAGGTTTGCTATTGGGTCAACATTTGTAGATGAGGTTGAGTTAGATATAGTTCCATTGGATATATGTGGTATTGTTTTGGGAAGTCCTTACTTGTATGATAGGAAAGCTATTTTCTATAGAGCTAAAAATAAGTATCAACTCACTAAATATGGAATAGAATATATTGTAAGAGATCATAAAATCAGAAATAACTATCCTCTCATAAACTTAGGGCAGATGAAAAGAATTGTGAATTCATGTAAGCAATTTTTACTAATGTTTGTAAAGGAAAAGAACCCTGATAAAACCAATGTATTTGATGGTTTTGATGCTAAATAGAAAGCTGATTTAGTTAAAGTTGTTTCAGAATATGATATCCTATTTCAAGAACCTAAAGGTTTGCCACCCAAAAGGGAAATAGTACATGATATTCATTTGCAGCAATATGCTCCATTACCTAACATCGGAATGTATAGGTTATCCACTCTAGAGAATGTAGAGATAAAGAAGTAGGTACAGGAGTTGCTCAAAAAAGGATTTATATGACCAAGCACATCACCATGTGGATCTCCAATCATGCTGGTGAGAAAGAAATATGGATCGTGGAGAATGTTCATTGATTATAGAGCACTGAATAAAATAACAATCAAGAATCATTATCCTCTTCCGTATTGATGATCTATTAGATCAATTGAAAGAAGCAATTTACTTTTCCATGTTAGACTTACGACGTGGTTATCATCATGTTAGAGTTACAAAACAAGATGCATGGAAGATTGCTTTCAAGACAAAGAAAGGACTGTATGAATGGTTGGTTATGCCTTTTGGCTTAACTGATGCTCCTGCTACGTTTATGAGAGTTATGAATGATGTACTCGGGCCTTTTATTGATGATTTTTTAATTGTTTATTTAGATGACATTCTTGTTTTCAGTAAGACATGGGAAGACCATGTAAAGCATGTAAAGCAGATTTTAGATGTTTTGAAAAAAGAAAATCTCTATGTAAAACTGTCAAAATGTGAGTTTGGCAAAACATATTTAAATTATTTTGGTCATATTGTAGGGGGTGGTGAATTGAAGATAGATCCATCTAAGGTTGAAGTCATTATGAACTAGCCTAAACCCAAATATGCTACAGAGGTTAGAAGTTTCCTAGGAGCAACGCAATATTGGAGAAAATTTATTGCTAACTTTTCCTTGATTACAGCTCCATTACATGCTTTAACATGATTGAAAAAGGCGTTTCAGTGGGGAGGAAAACAACAAAAAGCCTTCGATACCTTTAAAAAAAATTAGTACAACACCAGTACTAGCACTGCCAAATCTTCAACATCCATTTGAGATTGAAACAGATGCCAGTGACTATGCCATGGGAGCAGTGTTGATGCAACACGGTAAACCCATATGCTATCATTATGAGACATTTACTTCTTTAGTAGTTAATTATCCCACATATGATAAATAATTGTATGCATTAGTATAGAGTGTGAAAAAGTGGAAACATTACCTAATGGGAAAAGAAACAATAATACATACAGATCATCAACCACTTCAATATTTGCACTCACAAACTAAATTGCAGCAATCAAGACATTATAGGTGGATGGGTTTTCTACAACAATTTCATCTTGTCATCAGATATAATAAAGGCATACTGTTTCTGGGAAACTAGTATTCCTAAAGAATGCTAGCCCTCTAGGTTTGGCAGCTACCCTAGAAACAATAGTTAAAGCAATTCGAAAGATTTCCTATGAGTAATAGATAAGAATGAGATGATAGAGGACCAACCTCTGTCTTTCGCTTGATCCCTCGCTTGATCTCCTTCTCCTTTGGCTGATCCTGTAACTCCTCCCCGTACTTAACATGCTTGGAGAGTACCTGCACAGTTACAGAAACAAAGACCTATCAAAGCATCATGATCTATTACAGCATAAACATTATAGAATCAGAAATATAATGAACAATTGAAAGCATTTACAATTGACACAATCAATTGGGAAAAATCTCAAAGAACTTTATTAATAACAAGGAAGATTACAACCCAGTTGTCTGACCCAGCACCATCCTCCCAACTCCAATCCTTATTCACCTCATGAATTAGCAAGGACACACCAACAATACAATACCCTCTCCTCAATACTAAAAATAACAACACTTCCTTACAATTCACAACAATTCAGCCCTCTGATCTCTTAGATGGGAGATCCTTTTATAGATGTTTGCAAGGGTGTGAGTCATCCATGGGAATTGATGAGTGTCATTCCATTTTTTCAAATTGGTTCCACAAGAGAGGGGAATTGGAGATGGTTTCCTAATTCCCTTGGTCATCCTTGGGCGAATTCAGAGAGGCAAGTGACACAGGAGAAGCTCCTAGAAGATTCCATGAGCAACCAACTAACAAACTGTCCCAGAATTTTTCCCTACCTCGACCATCGCACCCTATAGAAGGCCTAAGTGAGATGCATCGCACTTAGCTAGTGCAGCAGTCAGTATGCATCTCACCCTAACACAGGGCTTTCTGATATGGTTTAGTTTTGGCACTTTTCTGGATGATTTCTGAGATGGAACTTTTGTGGAATGAAGCATTCAGATGACTAAGCTTCTCTAGGGTATAAGACAACCATTTTAGGGGTTAATGAGCCCTAATATCATTGACATATGAGTTTAGGGTTGATGTGCCCAAATATGTCTATAAAAATTGCCCCCTAAAGCATGAGGTCGTAAATGTTCATGTCGGGTGAAATGCTTTATCATGAGGATTAGAATTTTCGAATTGGAAGCTGATATGCATAAATTACAATGCAATACATCATAATAATATGATTTTTCATGAACTAGCTAAGGGAGGCATTCCCATGCTCAGCTTTATAAATTTCATTTCATGTACATAGATCAGATAGTCGTCTGTAGATATAGACTTGTGATTCTACAGATATAGAGTCATAATCCACGATTAGGATGACCTTTGTATAGATCCTTTGTACATTTGATGTTTTTGTATTCTGAATATATCGCAGCCCAGATGGATGAAACTAGATCCGGGGTCTTCAAACTTGTTCAATCTTCGCTCGATGTACAAGTCAAACCATGTGAAGAGATCTCCTGAGGTCGAACGTGGAAAGACATCGCCTGATTACCAGCCAATAATGTGAGATGTTAATAGACACGAAAGGGATCGCCGATAATTATAATGATCCTCAAGGTACTACAATACATTTCAAGTGGTGTGAATACATGATCCGATGTCGAACACCATGCAAAATATTTCGGTCGAAGGTCGTTGATGTAAACCTATCGTCGGAAGAGAGAAACTTTCCATTGATGTATGCAAGCTCCAAAGCACTGTAAGGGTGTTTCTAAGCAAACTTCTTGGATAATGAGTTGTTGTCAATAAGAAGTGACTCGTCATAGGAGGGCCTTGATGTATCCCACATATACGACACAGAATGAAGCAAATGATTTCTGGAGGTGAAAATGAATTGACGACATAAGGTTCAGGAATGGCAGTCTTGAAAAATGAAGATTGGAAGTATTGCAACGTATGAGACTTTAACTGGATGATTTCAGCGGCACTGAGATGAATTGGTAGCGTTAACCCCAAAAGATGGATGGTATGAAAGACCAATGGTATGATGACCGACGAACGGAATAACCCAACCCAAATAACCCAACCCAACTCAATCACAGAGATGAAGGGAAAGTGTCATGTTCAAGAACGACTTGCTACCATGAGTTTTCAAGATTTTTCCCCTTTTTCTCCAATCATTGTTGACCAATACCTCTTTATTTTTGTCAAGCTTGAGGAGGATAAAATATTCTTGTTCTATAATTCACCCTTCGGGAAAACCATCGCTATTTGATGTGTTAATGAATTTAACGACAGTAAAACTCGGTCTTGTATAGATGGACAAGTTTGTCACTATTATTTTAATGAGTTTAACGACAAGGATAATTCGGTCCTTTTCATGTTTAGAGAGTTTGAAAAGAAAAAAAAAAGTAAACTCTATAATTTCTTTTTCGTAAAGTAATCCCTCAGGTCTGAAAAATGATAAAATAATACAAGAGGGATGTCGTTTCCAATATTTTAACGAGCCAGAAAAGACAAGCGCTCGACTATCTTTTCATGTTTAGAGAGTCTGAAAAGAGTTTAAAGAGGACTCTATTTTGAGGAAAAAGTGGTGTCTAGGGTAGTAACTGGTTCCGTTGATGTTGGAACTTCTCAAAACATGTTGATTTATGTGAAGAGGCTGGCTAATAAGACCACTCATTGAAATTGTTCCTAAAAAAAGGGTAAAACAACCAAGTGAAAGCATATGATCGACGAAAGAGATGGTGGCGATGGGATGAAAACAACCAAGGCTCATTTGATAGAAAAGGCTGATAGAATGGAAATCACGAGGGTTAAAAATTGAAAATGGGTTCATTTTTAGACAAGCTTGAACCATAGGGAACTATGCTTGGATTCAGTTTCATTTTTACACAAGCTTGAAACGAAAAACTATGCTTGGATTCAGTTTCATTTTTACACAAGCTCGAAATTAAAAAACTATGCTTGGATTCAGTTTCATTTTTACACAAGCTCAAAATGAAAAAAACTATGCTTGAAAATGGTTTGCATGCACCCAGCATGATGAAAGGGAGAGTCTCTTGTAACCATATCAAAGTCACTATGGTGAAGCAGGATGGTTATCCAACACCTATTTGGCTTCGTCCAGACATACAAAGGTGAATGGGGTGATTCCCTTCACATAACCTACAGGGAAATTTAACTTTACCACTAGGTGCATGCCCCCCAAGCTTCATTACATTTACCTAAGTAGACTACTCAAGGCTATCAAGTGGATGGGATGAAGGTTTTTTTACTAGATCAAGTGAAAGACTCGACTGGGATTTTATGAGATCTAATCAAAGACTCAACTTGGGACCTTGTTTCATTTTTTTTTAATCAGCTTGACACAAGACAAGGAACTCTGCTCAAATTCCTTGTTTCAATTTTTAATGAGCTAGACACAAGACAAGGAACTATTTTTGTGGAAGCTATTTCATTTTTTTAACGAGGTTTACACAAGACAACAAACCATCCTCAGACTCCTTGTTTCATTTTTTAACGAGGTTGACACAAGAAAAAAAACCATCCTCGGACCCTTGTTTCTTTTTCTGAACGAGGTTGACACAAGACAACGAACTATCCTCATGGACCTGTTTCATTTTTTAACGAGGTTGACACAAGACCAGGAACTATCCTCGAACCCCTTGTTTCATTTTTTAATGAGGTTGACACAAGACTAGGAATTCTCCTCATATTCCTTGATTTCATTTTTTTTTAACGAAGTTGACACAAGACAACAAACTGTCCACGTAGACCCTTCACAACTCATAAGTGGTCATGAAGGAGAGATGTGGTTCCAATGCCCCTAGTACATGATGTACAACATCACTCAATTGATCATCAATTAATGTAGGTGTGGAAGAGGTTGCCACATAATTAACCCATGGCGGGGATGATACCATTGGTATAAATGGACCATTTAGGGACGATGGTTGACTAGGGGCTATATTTGGACCAGGAAATGGAAGCTGGTCAACGGTGACAATTTTGCCTTCATGCGGGAAACAATCACTAGAAAGAGTGTTGAAACAATATCTCCCATGCCATAAACATAGTCGCACCCAAGAAGTAAATTGTAATCTAAGGGCCTAGGACTACCATCACGTTCAGATAAACGGTTTTTTCCGCCCAAAGTAATAGGTAACTGAGGGAGGATCCCTAACGGTCGACTGGTTCCTCTATTGAAGCCCAACAAATTCTATGTAATAGGCACTAGTGGTGGCGAACCACACACTTTCCAAGTAGTTGAGGAAAGGATACTCACTGATGCACCCTCATCTATAATAGTGCCAGATACAATCATATTACAAACCTATACTATGATCTAGAAAGGCACATAAGAAGGAAGGCAGAATCCTACCAGTCAATTCCAATCAAAGGAAGTGACTAGACTACTTGGAGGGGATACCGTAGAAATGGGAGAATTAACCCCTTGAGTTATGAGAACTAGAGGATTTTCCTCTTGTCTTGATGGAACAGGTGGATTTTCCCCAAGCTCATTTGAATCTGAAGAAACAAAAAGAACTGGAATGGAATCACATTCACTCTCTTCGGGAAAGGTACGATTTACTGAAGGTGAAATTGGGTAAACCATTACCTCGACCTGTTGATTTGGATTTGGTATAGACTCATAAGATTCACTTTCAGAGAGAGTGGTTTCAACCAACGGTTGATTTTGGTCAGTTGGTTCATCAACTAGTAAAGGATTTAGGGAGAGTTTCCTGTAACCAGATGGAAGTCGCTGCGGTGAAGCAGGACAATTATCCAACACTTTCTTGGCTTCATCCAGATAGGGACAAAGGTGAATAGGGTGATTCCCTTCACATAACCTACATGGAAACTTGACTTTTCCCTTCTTTCCATGAACTTTACTATCACTGGTTGAAGGTGTGTCACCAACATGATCTCCAGTATTTGATGACATAGGATGATGTGAACGGGAAGACCATTCTTCCAGGATCTGAGGAATATCAGGACAATTTAGAAGAATATGGTTTTCCGCACAAAGTTTGCATGGATATGGAACTTTGTGAGGCTTGACAGGAGGTTTATCATTAGATTTTGCATTCAAAGCAATGGTTGCTTGGTTGTCCCTTTGCTGAATTTGATTCTTCTTCTTCTTCTTCCCTTTCTTCTTCTTCTTAGCCACATGGTTACTAGTACCAATACTTTCACCAAGCAAAGAGGAAGAAGGGGAGGAAGAAACAAACAAGGAAGAAGGCAAAGGATCAACTGGAGGTTGATTTTTTCCAATAGGAGGTGTACTCGATTACGGAGAAATCACGACATTTTGAGCCAAGGAGGTTGAAAACAACCAGACTGGCAAGCCAATGGTAAATATCGAAAGGGACAATGTAGCCATATAAGGAGCACCAATATTTCCGAAAGAAGAAAAAGGACTAGGATTTCCATCAAAAGGAATTCCTTGATCGGTGCACTCCGGATTTGTTGCCATATGTTTCAACCTATGATCAAATAAGGAATAGGGATGTTATTTAAGATCAATTAATTTTAACGACACTTGGACACAACTTCACGTTTTCAGTTTTAAAGAGTTGAGAAAAAGCTAAAGATGACTCTAGTCACCTTCGATTTTTAATGAGTCTGAAAGGACAAGTGCTCAGATGGACCTTTTCTTCTAAGGAGTTGAAAAGGAACAAAAGTGACTACTCTAGAGAATATAGACAAAAAGGTTTATCAGATCAATCGTAAAACTACAATATACATCTTGATGATAAATTAAAGAGAAATTACCAAGTACTTTACTTATGGCAGTCAATCTTCCCAAATGTTGTGTTCAGTGCATTACAATCGATAAGGCGGCAGACTCGATTTCCTATGGATAAATTATTTAAGCCTAGTGGGGTCTCCCAATATGTACGCGATGGTATAGGGAGCACAAGTCCATGCTAGCACTTTTCATATCAAAGAGGAAGAATCAACCGACCTTCAATGAAAATGATATCCATTAGGTTTAACAACGTTGGAACACATCTCTAGCCTAGACCTCTAGATGTGTTACGTTAGGTTCTAATGCATTATTAGATTACTTAAGGTTCATTTTAAGTTGATCTTTCTTAAAATTTTGCCTTTGAGGGTTCACCGCATGATTCACGATTCCTAAAATGCAACTATCATGATAAACAAACTTTTGATTTAGTTTGAACGATGAAAACCTTAGCTAGTAAAGGATAGAGCAATCAGATCTTTGATAAAGAGAAAAGAGCACATTTAATGCAATTTCCCTAGCTATTCCTATCAAGCATTCACAAACCTTAATATGCACAATGAAAAATGCATGTATTTGTTTTCAGCTCCCTTAATGTGAATGATTCAAGAAGGAAAACTAATTGCAACAATGATTAAAAATATTTTGCTCAAAATGACTATTTTTGAAATTTTTTCTTCAAAGAGATAAAAGAAGACTCAAAACGACACTTTCAAGATTGAAGAAATATGATTTCAACACTTTGAATGGAAACAAATCAAATAAAATGCATAAAAAATAGTTTAATCGATTATCAAAGGAAGGAAGAATTTACAACACTTCACTTTTTCAACAAAAACGATGATTTTACGACACTTTTTCTATCGAAACGACAAATTGACTAACACCACTTTTCGAGAATGGATTGTAAATGAGAAACAAATACACCAAACATTTACTAATCCTAATCTAAATTGAGGTTGATTTGAGTGATGTAAGTGGCTTTAGTAAGGAGACATTATTCATACTCAGAAAATAACCAAACAAAACTGAAAACTAGCCACAAATCCTCAACTCCTAGATGGGAAATTGAGTTCAGTCAATGATCACACCTGGCCTTTGGAGAGGGTGAGATGCATCTCACTTTGCCCATTTGGGAAGTGAGATGCATACTGAGTCACAGTGGAACATAGTGTGATGGTCCAGGGAGAGATTTCTGAAAGTGTTTTGCTCAAATTGTAGTAGTTTTCAAAGAAATCAAGCTTGGTTTTGATGAAAAATAATGAGCAAAGTATGATGGGATGTCCTAAGAGGTTAAAGAGCTACCAAAAATGCTTCTATATGTGTTTTCAAGTTAGATGTTCAATACATAAACTAAACGAGAGATTGACTGAAGTAGCATTTATCTACTATGCAATTGCATAGCAAAAGCGGTTCGAAGGCTTCCTGGCTAGCTTCAGGCTCTGTCTATAGTTTATATAATTCAAAAAATAACAACAAACAAACATCTGGTTTCCCCAATTGAATCGGCAATTTGTTTATAGGAACACTAGTATTCTTAAATAATGTTAGCCCTCTAGGTTTGGTAGCTACCCTAGAAACAATAGTTAAAGAAATTCGAAATTTTTTCTATGAGTAATAGAGAAGAATAAGATGATAGAGGACCAACCTCTGTCTTTTGCTTGATCCCTCACTTGATCTCCTTCTCCTTTGGCTGATCCCGTAACTCCTCCCCATACTTAACACGCTTGGAGAGTACTTGCACAGTTACAGAAACAAAGACCTGTCAAAGCATCGTGATATATTATAGCATAAACATTATAGAATCAGAAATATAATGAAAAATTGAAAGCATTTACAATTGACACAATCAATTGGGAAAAATCTCAAAGAAATTTATTAATAACAAGGAAGATTACAACCCAGTTGTCTGACCTAGCACCATCCTCCCAGCTTCATTCCTTCTTCACCTCATGAATTAGCAAGAACACACCAACAATACAATACTCTCTCCTCAATACTGAAAATAATAGCACTTCCTTACAATTCACAACAATTCAACCCTCTGATTTCTTGGATAGGAGATCCTTTTATAGATGTTTGCAAGGGTGTAAGTCATCCATGGGAATTGATGAGTGTCATTCCATTTGTTGAAATTGGTTCCACAAGATATGGGAATTGGAGATGGTTTCCTAATTCCCTTGGTCATCCTTGGGCGAATTCAGAGAGGTAAGTGGCACAGGAGAAGCTCCTAGAAGGTTCCATGAGCAACCAACTAAAAAACTGTCTCGGAATTTTGTCCTACCTCGACCATTGCACCCTATAGAAGGCCTAAGTGAGATGCATTGCACTTAGCTAGTGCAGCAGTCAGTATGCATCTCACCCTAACACAGGGCTTTCTGATATGGTTTAGTTTTGGACTTTTCTGGATGATTCTGAGATGGAACTTTTATGGAATGAAGCATTCAGATGACTAAGCTTCTCTAGGGTATAAGACAACCATTTTAGGGGTTGATGAGCCCTAATATCATTGACATATGAGTTTAGGTTTGATGTGCCCAAATATGTTTATAACACATACACAATAAGGTTGCAGATATGTTATCAAGACCAATCATAAATGAATCTACTATACTTAAGCATAACTCAGTAATGCATGAAATTTACATTGAACAATATGCTCAAGATGTATATTTTAAAGATGTATATGCAACTTTAAGTCATGGCAAGAAAGTGGAAGAATTGGATTATTATGTTAAGGACCAACTCTTATATCATTTGGGAAAGTTATTCATTCCACAAACTAAAAGAGTTAACATAATCCGCGAAGAACATACTTCTCTCATATCAGGTCATTTTGGTGTAAGTAAAATAGTTGCACAGTTGCAAAGGTTCTGTTATTGGCCAAGAATGCATGAAACAATTTCTAGATATATTAAAGGGTGTACTATGTGTGCTACAAGCAAGCCCAGTAATAGAAAATTAGGCTTGTACACTCCACTTCCAGTTCCTTCTCGTCCTTGGGCAAGTGTTTCCATGGAATTTCTTGGGGGATTTCCAAAATCTAGAAAATGTCATGATTATTTGTATGTTGTTGTGGATAGGTTCAGAAAAATGTGTATTTTGATACCTTGTAACAAGCAGGTTACAACGGAACAAACAACGAAATTGTTCTTTTAGCATGTATGGGTTCATTTTGGGTTACACACTTCTATTGTATCTGATCGAGATTCCCGATTTGTTGGGAAGTTTTGGTCAAGTCTATGGGATTTGATGGAAACCAAATTGAATAAGAGAACAAAATTTCATCCACAAACAGATGGTCAAAAAGATGTGGTCAACAAGACAATGATCCAGTTGCTCAGAGGCTATTGCAACAAGCATCCCAAGCTTTGGGATGAGCATTTGTATTATGTGCAACATGCTTACTACCGTGCCAAGCACTCTTCTACTCAGTGATCTGCTTTTTGAGACTTGTTTTGTTTTTATACAAAAGTCTCCCTTGGATTTTGTCTTTGGTAAAGACATAGAAAGTTAATGGACACAGTGATGTGGACAAAGCAACCAAGTTCATTGAACAGATCCAAGAAATTCACTAGGCAGTGCAGGAACAGCTGGAAAGAAGTTAAGCCAAGTACAAGGAAAGGCATGACAAGCATCGAATTGAGCATATTTTCCAAGTTGGTAATCAAGTCTGGCTGTACATCAACAAAGACAAAATACAAGGTGAAGGTAAGAAGCTAAAACCAATCAAGTATGGGCCTTTCAAGATACCTGAGAAAATTGGTGAAAATGCTTTTTGCCTTGATTTTCTAGCTTATATGCATATCTATTCAGTCGTTAATGCATAATACTTGAGATTGTATGAACCTTCATTGATTGATGATCCCAAAGAGCAAAGTCAGTTGCCTTCTATTGATGATCTGTTGCCTGAATATCTCAATGAGTTGTAGGAAAACACAGTTCTGGACAGGAAGGTGAGAACTATGCGACGAGGGGATGTTGAGTACCTGAGAATCAGACCCAAAGGTTCAAAACCAAGTAGTGCATGATGGATAGAAATTGGACAAGTGAGGAAGTTGTATCCTCACTTTATCGATGCCTAAAAACCAACTTTTGGTGGTCCAAAAGCTTTTCAGTGGGAAGGCGTGATCGAAAATGGATCCTAAAACCCTGTAAGTATTCATATACATAAACACTATCGCACGAGAAAAACATGAAGAAATGGCGAAAACAGAGTTAAGCGGAGGCTAAAGCAACATTGCATAGGAGCCGTCGAATCAGACTGATCAATGGTCCAGATCTAATTGACATATCGCAATTGGAGGTGGCAAGCGGAGTCTATCTGAGGCGGCCTTATGGAAATTGTGATAGCAATCAACACGATTAAACGATGGCCGTTGATCAAGCGCACAGATCAATGGTCCAGATCTACTCGCAATATCGCATCGCAACTATGTAAGGGGTGATGCCAAAGACTTGCGACCATGTGATAGCGATGATCCAATAGCTGATAAGGCCGATCGGAGCAATCAATGATTAGAGGTCGGGGAGGACAGGCAACATGTGATAAAGCTGGACCTAAAAGGGCTTATGGATGCGACTATATATATTTTGAGTTCTGATATGAAGCCATTTGTCGGGTTTTCTGTATAGTTGGGGTTTTCCGTTATAAACCCAAATACAAAGGATCCCATGGCATGCGACCTGCAATAGCGATATAAAGGCAGACCTAATGGAATTTAAGGGTAGATTCAATGGTATTTGAAGTCCAACAGAAAGCATTTTGGTGGATTTTTCAGCGTTTCTATGTATTTCTCTGTGTAAACAGAGAAACAACTTTTTGGGGATTTCAAATGCGCCAATGGTCCTTTCCGTTTAAAAATAGGTGGCCACCATACCTGAAGGTGTTTCACAATGATTATTTAATGCTCATAGGGGATTTGAATTGACAGAAGCCAGGAGCTAGAGACCCCGAAAGGGGAAACAAACAAACAATCACCGATAAGCTTAAAAGCCACTCAATGTCAGAGACAGAGTAGGCAGTTGCTGAGCAGAGAGAAAAAAAAAGACAGAGAGCGAGAGGGAGAGTCTATGTACTCAGAAAAACTTGAGGGATTCAAGTAAAACCCTGTTGTTTGTCTCTGTTGTGTTGAGACTCGAATTGAGCTCACACTTGTAAATATATGCTCTTGAAGACATAATAGAGAGGTCACCACTGAAATCTAGACCAGGAGACATAGCCCAAGAGTTTTGGGTGAACTCCTTGATTATTTTTTGTGTTGATGTGTGTGTGTCTATTATGTTTCTCTAAGTTCTCATTTTCTATATTATTCGCAATATTTTTGGTCCGTTTCACTAAGTAATATAGACATTCCTGCACATGAGTCTTTAATACCTTAATATTGTTTTAAGATATCGTTTTCAGCTCATTGATGCCACGCTGTAGTTGTCAAAGATCATAGGTGCTACTAACATTCATTGCTCTTCCTCCTCTGTTGTCTACTAATTGTTTCTGTCACCGCAGATCTGCTGCTGCTGAATGGACAGAGAGAGTAGGAGTGTGTGTGGATGCAGGGATGATGGTAATGGATGAGGCGACGGGTTAGATCATGTCTAGAATGATTTTTCGCGATCTAACCAATCTATCAGTCAGTGGATCCTGTAGAAAACACAATTTTCACATGAATTGGAGTAGTGAAGTGAAAAACAATGGAATTTATGGGCGGGTGCATGGTAAGAAGTGGAGGAGATGAACACATGTGAGGCAATCCTCCCTTTGGATATTCTCTTTTGATCCAAATTGGATCCATGAAAATTATTAGAGTTATATGAATGTATCAGATCAGGACAGACTTCAAAAACTTGTGAACAAAGAGCTATCAAGAAGACCTCTAGACAGTGGTAATTTGTAGCCAGCAAGGAATGACGAGGACCTCGGTCAAAGTGTGCTGACCGAGGCCCATGGAGACCACGGAGGATGCAAACTAGCAGTTAGGAAGTCCAGACGGAAAACAGCGGCTGTTTCTGATGAGTGATTAGTGCTAGTGCTTAGCACTAATCGCGCATCGCTGGGCAAAAACCCTCGAAATGGAAAGGCCTCAAGCGCTCAGTCACTAGGAAAAGTCGAAACCGTGGGAAAATTGCTAAAGCGAGAGGCGGGTCCCAAACCCCAAAACTGGTGGAATATCGGAAGCATGTTGGGCGGTAAGCGGAATTGTCAAGGGACCCAGCGATGCCATACATCGAATGACGCGTGTCTGGCAGATGAGAGAGAAAAATGCCTCTCATCACGGGCTAACATCCAAGCAATTCAACCGCACGATAAGAGTGAACATCGTAGGATCTGGGGGCTCCAGATCTAACGACGGAGGATGCGCCCGATGGGAAATCGGATTTGGAGGGAGAATTAAGCGACGACATATAATAGTTTGAAGTCTAATTTAACCGTTGAGCTGGCAAATGAATTATTACACAGACTAACCAAAATACCAAACCATTTGAGGAAGAGTTGGCACAGTTTGTGGGAGGACAAGTGGCCACTTCCCTGTGAGACGTTACACATGGGCAATGACGCAAAGGCAGGGAACTCCAATCGAACAGCAGTAGGTGATCCAAAGGGGTGGAAGAGGAAGCGAACAATCATGAGACAAATTGGCTTTAAGCCATGAAGAGATAGAGACAGAGACAAGAATAGTGCGAAGAAAGAGTGAAGCGAGCACTGTAAGAGAGAAGGAGACAGTGAGACAAAGAGACAAAACAAAGAATAAGCAAGAAGCAGGAAACAGAGAGCGAAGCTAACCTGCTGAGTAAGGTAGCATCGCGCAGATTGAGGGCTTGAGAGGTTAGAGCAATCCCTGAGAGGATATCTGTCGAGAACTGAGTACCAAATTGGACTCATCCCATTTAAGACCAGTTGAGGTCGAGACTTAGTAAGGAAGAGTCTGTGCACTCTAGTGGTTTGAGGAATCTAAGAACCACCCCTGCTAAGCATCATCTATGTCAGGAGACTCAAATTGAGCTCCTCATTGTAAAAACTTTGCTTTAAAGAAACAATAAGAAAAGGTCACCACTGAAAGCTGGATCGGAGATGTATCCCAAGAGGATTGGGTGAACTCCTTGTTAATTTGTTGTGTTCTTGTATTTGCTTACTATGTTTCTCATACTGTTTTCCATTTTCCAGTGTCTGTGTATTTTTCAATCTGATCGATCTGTTGCCTAAGATAACATAGACACACACCCACACATGATTCTGCAATACCTTAATTCATTCATTAATTAATTAACTGAGATCACTCACGAGTGATAACTAGATCAAGTGGTATCAGAGCCCAAGGTTGTTAAGGTTAGACAAGCTTGTGTTGGGTTTAGTTGTTGAATGCTAACTAGATAAAAGCTCAAATTAGGAGAAGAAGAGCTGGTCAAAACTAATCCAAAAATTGGGAGAGTCTATCCTCGGAAGACAATGTCAGAGGAAGGTTCTATGGGGCCAGACCCTCAATTCATAGATAGTTTCCTAGCCATAAAGTCCATGGTAGAGGAAATGTATAGGGATTTTAGAAAACACAAAGATGAAGATTCATCAGGCTCCAAACAAGATAAAGGAGAAGATGAGTCTCACTTCCATGATCACTCAAAAGGCAAGGGGAAAGAAGAAAGTTTTCTCACACCTCTTAATAGCCCTGAACATAAAAGAAGGCATATTTTATTAAACGGGATGTTAAATTTGATTTACCTATATATGATGGAGAGTTGAATGCAGAAAAGTTGGACAATTGGATTAGACAAATTGATGTTTATTGCAGAGTGAAAAGTATCGAGTTAGACAAGAGCAAGATTCAGCTGGCAAGCCTATGCCTTGGAAGCAATGCCTTGGTTTGGTGGGAAGGCAGAACCCAAGCTGACCTGAAGAGACATGGTAAGACTATCTCTGTCTGGAGTGAATTTGTTTATGCAATCAAAAAGTAGTTCTATCCATTGGCCTACATGCAGCAAGCCATGATGAGCTCGCAAACTCTTCAACAGTTGAAAGGGCAAAGTGTACATGGATGCATTCAAGAATTTAGAAAGAGAGCATTTATTCTAGGAATTTCATTAGACTCACCTGAGACTCTGTTGAGGTACATTGGTGGTCTACACAGCTACATGAGGCACACTATCCTCAAGTTTAATCCAACTAGTATAGATGAGGTATCTGTTCCAACTACTCATCTAGAAGCTAGAGGAAAGAATCGAAGTCCAGAAGTTGGGGGATCATCCAAACCCACTGCAAGCAAGAATAAGGAGAAAAGAAAATAGAAATGGAAAGCAAGGAAGGCTAACACTGCACAAAAAAGCAAGGCTTCATGCACTCATTGTAAAAATGATGGGCGTGATGATGAACACTGCTAGATTCTGCATCCGGAGCTGAGAACTAAGAAGTTCAAGGGCAAGAAGAAGAAGACTGCTGCAGCTATTCAAAAATATTTGGGGTCAGACTCAAGAGATGAAACAACTATTTCAGCCACAGGTATAAGAGGTAAGAATTCTAGAGCATCTACTAGTAATTCTGCATAATCTACTATTGATGAAGAAAATGAGAGAAAAAGATATGAGCTTTTCCATATTCGAGTTATTTCCAAACATCAAAAGATTGATACTTTGTTTGATAGTGGCTCACAAGTAAATTTGATTTCTAAAGCAATTGTAAAGAATTTGGGATTAGTGACTACACCTCACAAGAAACCATACCCATTAGGATGGTTAAATGATAAATCACAACTACAAGTGACTAGACAATGCAAACTCAAGTTTTCTTTTGGGCTAGCATTTGTAGATGAGGTTGAGTTAGACATAATTCCATTGGATATATGTGGATTGTTTTAGGAAGTCCTTACTTGTATGACAAAAAAGCTATTTTCTATAGAGCTAAGAACAAGTATCTACTTGTTAAAGATGGAATCGAATACTTTGTAAGAGCTCATAAGCTCAAGAATAATTGCACTCTCATAAACTCAAGGCAGATGAAACGAATGATAAATTCATGCAAACAATTCTTACTGATGGTTGTAAAGGAAAAGAAACCTTATAAAAGCAATGTATTTGAGTGTTGTAATGCTAAACAACAAGATGATTAAGAAAAGGTTGTTTCATAGTATGATATCTTGTTTCAAGAACCTAAAGGTCTACCACCCAAAAATGAAATAATGCATGATATTATTTTGCAGCAAGATGCTCCATTGCCTAACATTAGAATGTATAGGTTGTCTGCTTTAGAGAATGCTGAAATAAAGAAGCAGGTGTAGGAGTTGCTCGAGAAAGGGTTCATCAGACCTAGCACATCACCATGTGGGTCACCAATCGTTTTGGTGAGAAATAAAGATGGCTCATGGAGAATGTGTATTGATTACTAAGCACTGAATAAGATAACAATAAAAAATTGTTATCCCCTTCCTCGCACCGATGATCTTTTAGATAAATTGAAAGAAGCTGCTTATTTTTCCAAGTTAGACTTGCATAGTGGATACCATCAGGTTAGAGTTGCAGAAAAAGATGCATGGAAGACTGCTTTCAAAACAAAGCAGGGATTGTATGAGTGGTTGGTTATGCCTTTTGGATTAACTAATGCTCCTGCTACTTTCATGAGATTAATGAATGATGTACTCAGACCTTTTCTTGATGATTTTGTTATTGTGTATCTGGATGACATTTTGATATTTAGCAAAATGTGGGAAGAACACTTAAAGCATGTTAAGTAGACACTAGATGTTCTGAAAAGAGAAAAAATTTATGTTAAACTCTCAAAATGTGAATTTGGCAAAACATCTTATAATTATTTGGGTCATATAGTAGGGGGTGGTGAATTGAAGATAGATCCCTCTAAGGTGGCAGTCATTGTGAACTGGCCTAAACCCAAATCTGCTACCGAAGTTAGAAGTTTCTTAGGAGTAACACAATATTGGAGGAAGCACATTTCTAACTTTTCCTTAATTGTAGATCCCTTACATGCTTTAATAGGATTGAACAAGGTGTTTCAGTGGGGAGGCAAATAGCAGAAAGCCTTCGACACCTTGAAAGAAAAGATTAGTACAACACTTGTACTAGCACTGCTTGATCTTCAAAGACCATTTGAGATCTAAATGGATGACAGTGACTATGCCATGGGAGCAGTGTTGACACAGCACGGTAAACCACTAAGTTATCATTCTGAGACATTTAATGCTACATTAGTTAACTATCCTACATATGATAAAGAATTGTATGCATTAGTACAGAGTGTGAAAAAGTGGAAGCATTACTTAATGGGAAAAGAGACAGTAATACATATTGATCATCAACAACTTCAATATCTACACTCCCAAACTAATTTGCAGCAATCAAGACACTATAGATGGATGGGTTTTCTATAACAGTTTCATTTGGTCATCAGATATAAGAAGGGCATACAGAATAAAGTTGCAGATATGTTATCTAGACCTGTTATAAATGCATCTACTATACTTAAGCATAATTATGTGTTACATGAGAGCTACATTGAACAATATGCTCAAGATATAGACTTTAAAGATGTATATGCAACTTTAAGTCAAGGCAAACGAATAGAAGAATTGGATTACCATGTAAAGGACCGACTTTTATATCATTATGGGAAGTTATGCATTCCACAAACTGAAAGAGTAAAGATAATTTGAGAAGCACACACTTCTATAATATCAGTTCACTTTGGGGTAAGTAAAACAGTTGCACAGTTGCAAAGATTTTGTTATTGGCCAAAAATGAATGACACAGTTTCTAGATATGTAATAGGGTGTACTATGTATGCAAAAAGCAAGCCCAACAATAGAAAACTAGGCTTGTACACTCCATTACCAGTTCCTTCCCACCATTGGGAAATTGTTTCCATGGATTTTGTTGGAGGACTGCCTAAATCAAGGAAAGGTCATGATTATCTGTATGTTGTTGTGGATAGGTTTAGAAAAATATGTATTTTGATACCTTGTAATAAACAGATTACATCTGAACAAACTACAAAACTGTTCATTCAACATGTATGGGTTCATTTTGGATTACCCACTTCCATTGTATCTGATCGAGACACCCGATTTGTGGGAAAGTTTTGGTCAAGTCTATGGGAACTGATGGACACCAAACTGAAGAAAAGAACAACTTTTCATCCACAAACCAATGGTCAGACAAAAGTAGTTAACAAGACAGTGATCCAATTACTCAGGGGATATTGCAGCAAGCATCCTAAGATTTGGGATGAACATTTATGTTATTTGCAACATGCTTACAATAGCGCAAAACATTCTTCTACACAGAGATCTCATTTTGAGACCTGTTTTGGTTTCACCCCAAGGTCTCCTTTGGATTTTGTCTTTGGTAAAGACACCACAGTTGAGGGACACAATGATGTGAACAGGGCAACTAGGTTCATTGAACAGATCCAAGAGATCCACCAGGCAGTACAAGAACAGCTGGGAAAGAGCCAAGCCAAATACAAGGCAAGGCATGACAAGAATCAGATGGAGCATAGTTTCCAAGTTGGTGACCAAGTCTGGCTGTATATTAGCAAGGTCAAGATGCAAGGTGAAGGTAAAAAGCTAAATCCTATCAGGTATGGACACTTCAAGATACTTGAGAAGATTGGTGAGAATGCTTTTGTGCCTTGATCTACAAGCTTACATGCACATCTACTCATTTGTAAATGCAGATTGCTTGAGATTGTTTGAACCTTGACTAATTGAAGATCCCGAAGAGCAGAGTCAATTTCCTTCTATTGATGACCTGTTACTTGAATATCTTAATGAATTTCAAGAAGACACAATTTTGGATAGGAAGGTGAGGACGACATGTAGGGGAGATGTTGAGTACCTCAGAGTTGGGCTCAAGGGTTCAAAGCTGAGCATTGCAAAGTGGATAGAGATTGGACAAGTGAGACAATTGTACCCTCACTTAGTCGATGCTTGAAAACCATATTTTGGTGGTCCAAAGCTTTTTCAGTGGGAAGGTCGTGAACTGAATTGGATCCATGAAAATTATTAGAGTTCTATGATTGTATCAAATTAGGACAGACTTCAAAAACTTGTGAACAAAGAGCTATCAGGAAGTCCTCTAGACAGTGGCAGTTTGTAGCCAACAAGGAACGACAAGGACCTCAATCAAAGCGCATTGACCGAGGCCCATGGAGACCGCACAGGACGCAAACTAGCAGTTAGGAAGTTTGGATCGGAAAATGGAGGTCATTTCTAATTCACAATAATCGTGCATCACAGGAAAAACCCCTCGAAATGGAAAGGTCCTGAGCACTCGGTCACAAGGAAAAGTCGAAAACCATGGGAAAAGCACTAAAGCGAAAGGCGAGTCCCACGCGCCAAAGCCGGCGGAATATTAGAGGCATGTTAGGCGGTAAGCGGAATTGTCAAGAGATCCAGTGATGCCATACAACGAACGACACATGTCTAGCAGATGAGAGAGAAAACCGCCTCTCATCGTGGGCTAACATTAGAGCAAGTCAACCACACGATAAGAACGAACACCGTAGGATCTGGGGGCTCCAGATCTAATAGCAGAGGATGCGCATGATGGGAAACTAGATCTAGAGGGAGAGTTAAGCGACAACATATAAAAGTCTGAAGTCCAATTTGACCGTTGAGCTGGCAGATGAATTATTACACAAAGTAACTGAAATATCGAGCCGTTTGAGGAAGAGTTGGCGCAGTTCATGGGAGGACAAGTGGCCACTTCCCTGCGAGACGTTACATAGTGGCGATGATGCAGAGGGAAGGAACTCCAAGCGAACAACAACAAGCGATATGAAGGGGTGAAAGAGGAAGCGAATAGTCATGAGACAAATTGGATTTAAGCCATGAATAGATAGAGACAGAGACAGGAAGAGTGCAAAGCAAGAGTGAAGAAAGCACTGTAAGAAAGAAGGAGAAAGTGAGACAGAGAGACAGAATAGAGAATAAGCAAGAAGTAGGAAACAAAGAGCCGAGCTAACCTACAGAGTAAGGTAGCATCACGCAGAAAGAGGGCTTGAGAGGTTTGAGCAATCCCTGAGAGGATATCTATCGAGAACTGAATAACAAATTGGACTCATCCCATTCAAGACCAGTTGAGGTCGAGACTTAGCAAGGAAGAGTCTGTGCACTTTAGTGGCTTGGGGAATCCAAGAACCACCCTGCTAAGAATCATCTGTTTCAGGAGACTAAAATTGAGTTCCTCATTGAAAAAACCCTACTTTAAAGACACAATAAGAAAGGCCACCACTGAAAGCTGGACCAGAGACGTAGCCCATGAGGATTAGGTGAACTCCTTGTTAATTTGTTGTGTTCTTGTATTTGCTAACTGTGTTTCTCTTATTTTTTTCCATTTTCTAGTGTCTGTGTATTTTGCAATCTGATTGATTCGTTGCCTAAGATAACATAGACACACACCCGTACATGAGCCTGTAATACCTTCATTCATTCATTAATTAATTAACTGATATCACTCACGAGTGATAACTAGATCATCTTTATTCCCTGATTGTCTTTCTCATCCTCCTACAAATAACAATTATATTTTTTCTTATTATTATTACATATATATTTAAAGAAAATCCATCTAGGCTGCCTCAGAGAGGTTTTCACCCTAGATATTTTCCCTCGGCACCTCAAGGGAGGTTTTCACCCATGGATCTTCTTTTTCTTTCCATTTTTCTCATCCTTGGGCCGCCTCATGGAGGATTTCAACCCAAAGATGGGACTCAGGTGCCTCATGGAGGTTTTCGCTTGAATCCTTATTCTGTTTTCTTTCTTTTTAAATGACTTGATGAGGGAGGAGCTAAAACTTGCTCCACCATCATCACTATCTTATTGATACTGTCAATGAAATCTTGTTTAGATAAAGGCCTCTTCTACATCTTCAATCTATGTCCATTTACTAGTAATGGAATGACTTCTTCATCTATAGTTCTGATCTGCATTGGACCATTATCATGGCATCTTTCCACCACATAAGGTCCGAGCCATATTTTCCTTAGCTTTCCCTTGAAGTCTTTATACCTAGAGTCATAAAACAATGCCTAGTCTCTTTCTTGAAAGTTCTTCTCCTTAATATTCTTGTCATGCCATATTTTCCTTTGAAGATGAACTATCTCTGTATGGAGGAGGGGATGCATTCTGAATTCATCCAAGCCATTCAAATGGAACACTCTTTCTTTCTATGCATGACTAAGATCCAAATCTAGTTGGGATGCCATCTTCAGTGTATTATATTCAAATTCAATGGAAAATAAAGGTTTTTTCCCATAGACCAGCTCATAGGGTGTAAATCCAATGGTGGTCTTCCATGTCATATTATAGGCCTAGGTGGCCTCAACTAGTCTTTTTGCCCAGTCCTTTCTACTGTTGTTCACTACCTTATTTAGGATGTTCTCCAGTGCTTTTTTGGTCACCTCCACTTGCCCATTAGCTTGTGGATGATAAGGAGTGGAGGTCCTATGCTTGATTTTGTGATGCTTGAGCAGTTCTTCAATCATGATGGAGGTAAACTCGTTGCCTTGGTCTGCGACTAGCTCTCTAGGGTACCCAAATTTGTATAATATATTCTCCCTTAGGAACTCAGCCACCTTCTCTTCTGTTGTTGCCTTAATTGCCTTGGTTTTAGCCCACGTAGTCAATTAGTCAGTGCACACAACAATGTGTTGTCTTTTCTTTGAAGGAGGATTGATAGGCCCAATGAAGTCCAAGCCCCACTTGTCAAATGGCTTGAAACTCACTTGAGGTTGTAGGGGAATTTCATCTCTTGGAGTAGGCTTTCCCATCCTCTGGCACTGATCACACTGACTAATGTACTTTTTCACATCCTGATGAAGAGTAGGCCAATAATGGCCTACTTTCAACACTTTGAATGTTGTCCGCTTTCCTGCAAAGTGACCTACATAAGGCCCATCATGACATGTTAGAAGGATGTCAAAAACTTCCTCTTCCCTGACACACCTTCTCAAGATCTGATCTGGGCCAAGTTTGAACATATTTCCCCCAATCTAGGTGAAGACGACACTTTTCCTGATTATCTTGCTCTTTTCTCTGGAGGGCGGGTTTGGTGGGAATTGTGCTGATACTAAATAGTTTTCTATATCAGCAAACCATGGGGAGAGCATTGAAATAAAAAAAAATGCTCGTCTGGTAACTGATAATCCACCATTCCTTCTTCACCTGTAGGAAAATTCATCCTAGATAGAAAGTCAGCAACAACATTCTCCTTACCAGGCTTATCAACAATAGTTAGATCAAACTTCTATAATAAAAGTAACCATCTTATGATTCTAGCATTTACATCCGGTTTGTTCATAAAATTTTTAATCGCAACGTGATTAGTATGCACAAATTTTTGATAGACTGTAATGTAATGCCTAAACTTATTCAATGAATGTACAACAATTAGGAGTTCTTTTTTGGTCGCAATATAATTTAACTCAGCCTTTGATAGGTTTTTGCTGGTAAAATAGATGGTGTAGGGACATTTATCCTCTACTTGACCTAAGGTTGCTCCTATGGATTTGTGTGAGGAATCAACATGAATATGAAAAGTGAGGGCCCAATTTGGGCCTCTGAGAATTGGTGTAGTGGTTAACTTCCGCTTTAGAATGTTTAAGGCCTCTTGACAACTCTTTGACCATATAAATTTAGAATCTTTGGCCAACAACTAAAATAAAGGAGAGGCCAACTTGCTGAAGTCCTTTATGAATCTTCTGTAGTATCCAGCTAACCCTAAGAAACTCTTGATATCTCTCTGCTTTTGTGGAGTTGGACCCTTTGGATGATGGATATTTTGTTTGGGTCCACCTACAGTCCTTGTTGAGATATGAAATGATCTAGCATAATCCCTTCAGTCATTAAGAATTCACATTTTTCTGGACTGAGAGACAGGTTCATTTCAATGCATTTGTGTAATACTTTGCCCAGGTTAGTTAGGGCCTCTTGAAAATCACAACCATAAGGTGTAAAATCGTCGATATAGATCTCTACAACATCATGTACTAATTCAACAAAAATACTCAATACTACTCTCTGGAAAGTGGTCGGAGCATTGCATAAGCCAAAAAGAAGGACCCTATAGGCAAAAGTACCCCAAGGATAGGTGAATGTGGTTTTATCCTAGTCTTCTAGGCAAATTTGGATTTGGTTGTACCCATTGAATCCATCTAGGAAAGAAAATAACTTCTTCCCTGCCAGGTCATCTAGCACTTGGTCAATGAGGGGTATGAGAAAATTATCCTTATTTGTGGCTTTGTTCAACTCCCTTTAATTGAAACAAATCCTCCACTTACCATTCTTCTTGGGAACTAACACTAAAGGAGAGACCCACCCATTGTCAGAGATAGGTAAATGAACCCTGCATCTAACAGTTTTTGCAGTTCTTCTTTGACTATGTCTTTAAGGGCTGGATTCATTCTCCTTTCTGGTTGCCTGACTATCTTGCAACATTCCTTGATGTATATGTGGTGAGTACACACTGAGGGGTGTACTCCTTTCATTTCCTTGTAGCTCCAAGCGAAGGCTTCTAGGTTTTATTTCAACATATTGCATAGCTTTTCCTCTTCAAGAGCGGAAAAATATGGGTTGATTTTCAAAGTTTTCTCTGGGCCAAATTATATGGTTTTGACTCAGAGTGGGTTGCAATTGGCCAAGCATAAGTCAATTTGATGATTGTTCAATATTTCCTTTACCTCTTCTTCTAATGGTAATGAACTAGGAGTTGGAATTTGGAGTAGGTGTTCAATTAAGTCATCCTCCTCTTGTTTTCCTCCTCCTATAATTGCTTCCAAAGCATAAAGTTGGGCAAAATAAAGCTCATCTTCTTCCTCCTCCTCCAACCATAAAGGTAAATCATGTTCGAGGGAGGGTTGAAAAGGAAGTATAAGACTAACTGTTTGGACATATGCCCATTCTTGATGGTCATATTCCCAAGTCTGCAGCTAGTGAAGGCATCAGGGGTGGCCAACCATGGCCTTCCAAGGATTAGAGGGTAACCTGTAAGCTTAGTCTTAGGCTGGAGAACTAGGAAATCTGCAGGGTACTCCTAGGAGTCAATGGATACCATCACATCCTCCACAATTCCCTTAGGGGTGATTGTGGAATGGTCTACAAGTTGCAGAATTGTTGTGGTCTTCCTTAATGACCCTTGGAAGTTAAGTTTGAGCATGGTGTCCTTGGTCATCACATTAATGGCAACCCCAAGATCAATCAGATTTTGTGGGATAATGGTGCCATTGATGTGCACATCTACTACGGGGCTTCCAGGGTCTAAGTATTTTGGACATATTACCTACCCTAGCATTAAGTCAGAAAACTTCCCAATGACTTTAATGGTAGGGGCATCCCTTTTTCTTCTTCCTGGATGCTTGAAGAACTTCTCCTTAATCAACTTATTGTAGATACGAACATTTTTTATTTCCTAGAGAAGTGGTATCTTTACACATAAATTCTTCAATTCTCCCAAAAGTTCAGTTTCTTCTGAGGTAGGATGGAGTGGTTGGGCTAATCTTTCAGGAAAGGGTGGATTTGCTTTAAGGTTTCTTTCCTCTCTTTCTTCCTCAACCTCCCTATGTGGAGAGGGAGGTTGGTTATCTAGAAGAATTCTCCCAGATCTTAGGTTGATCTCCTAGATTTCTATAGCATAAGCTGGGTATGATGTCTCTCCACCATATCCTGGTTGAGCCTGCCTATTGTTCCGGTTTTTATTTGGCTGGGCAGGCATCTGGGGTTGCTTGGGTGAAGCAGAGTGTAGAAGTTGTGGTTGGGTAGGTGGTGGAGGCAATAGGGCTGGAACATTGTTGAAATGGGGCCTCCACCCCTAGGGTGGGGTATTCCACTAATGTTGTGGCTGAATGTAAGGTTGAAACAACTAGCTGGCTGACTGGGAATGATACTGAGGTGCATAGGACCAAGGAGGGGGTGTAGACCAGGAAGGATGATCAGGGGGTCCCCAAGAAGGTGTAGCTGTGGTTTGGTTGGGTTTGTAATATGCATGGGATGATCCTTGCATATCATGATGGCATGGTCTAGGCCCAACAGGTCTCCTTTGGTTGATGTAGCAAAGCTACTCAGTGACCCCTTCAGCTCCTTGATATATAACTTTGAGTCCAGGTAAAGAAGGGTACTTGTCTGTGGAGTGGTTTTCTTCACAAACTGAGAAAATCTCAATAGTTTTCAATGGGAATTCATTCCTAGGATGTCTCCTAGTGCATCTAGGACAAAAGATGGCCATGGCTCTCTTCGCTTCCTCTTGCTTCCTTTTGATATTCATGGTATCCAATTACAGGGAAATGGTTTGCAACATCGCACTTTTGAATTCCTCCAGCATCTTTCCAATTTCACCCTTGATGGATGAGTTGGAAGATGATGTACAGGCCATAGGTTGACTACTCCTACCCTTTTTCCCGATTGCCCTAAAATGGTTTCTAAAGACAATATTGATATCCTCATAGGGTAGTTGGTAGATATATCCTCCTTCTAACAAATGCAAGGTATCTATGATGTCCTCCATTACTCCTCTAAGCAGGACTAGCTTCAGTGACTCAAGGTCAAGTGTGCACCTGGCCCTTTTGTAACTGAGCTGGAATATTTCTTCATTGTCTTCTAAGGATTCATCTTGGCCTATGGTCATCCTAAAAATCTCTTCTTTAGTGTCCTTTGACCTACAATAGTCCCTATATTTGTTGTTAAAGGCCTGCTGCATCTAAGCCCAAGTTATGATGCTATCTCCAGGTAAACCCATGAACCAGTGCAATGCTGCATCCTTGAGGGTAGATGGAAACAATTTTAACTTTTTCTCATCCTCTGTATAGTCATAGGTTCGACATATAACAACAAACTCAAATAGGAAAGTGTCAGGGTCCTCTGTGGTCAAGCCATGGAAATGAGGTAGAGCAAAGGGGCTTATATTCTTCATTTTAGTGTCCCCATTGGTTTCCCTAATGGGGAAGGTACCCTCAATTCTCTCTCTATCTCCTATGTCATCTTGGTTTTCAGCCATTGGTTCAGTAGGAATGGGTTCTTCCTCTTCTTATTCCCCTATAGGTTCTTCAAATATGTCAGGTTGCTCACCTAAAGGTTCTTCCAATTCACAATCATCGAAGAAGAGAGAAGGTTGACTGTTGGATGTAGTGGGGGTATTTGGCAAGAATTTTCCTAAATTATCCCTATTCCTACGAGGCATGAAAGGAAATGTTTTTGGGTTGGTTTTTTTAAGATTTTCTTTAAGGCTGGAAAGTATTCTGCAGAAAGGAAATTGCTGATTAAATGAAAAACTACTAACATAATGGAAAATACCTACAGAATAAAATTGTTGATTGAAAGGAAATACTTTTGACAGAAAGAAAACTACTTGTAGAATGAAATTGCTTAGTTGAATGAAAAACTACTTGCTAAATTGAAATTGCTGATTGCACAATGGAAAGGAAAGCATATAAATCACAAATGATGGAAAGAAACTAGATTACTTTTGCAAAAATAAACTAATGGAAGAAAATTTAAGACTAGAAGTAGAAGAAAATAAAGTTAGAAACTAGAAATAGAATAAGGAGCAATAATTCACATCCTACTCTGACATCTCCTCGACAATGACGCCAAAAAGTGACGAGCCTAGGTATTGCAGCAAGAATGATGCAACTCCCAGGGCTACCATCTTTACTTATCAACCCAGGGTTCGTACAAACTTGGAGGTGACAGTGCTATATGCACAAGTAGAAGTGAAGGTACCACTTGTTGTCATTGCTCATCTCGCAAGAGACCTAAGGGGTTCCAAGCCAGACTTCTATAGCGTCAGAATAAGCTTGATTTTGATGGAAGAAGAGAAAATATATTCTAATGGAGAGCTACTCTACTGCAATAATGAAGAAAACAATCATGTAATGTTAGACTCACACTAGACCCTAGCTAACCAATTAAACAACTATGCTAAGCAGAATTACTAGATCAATCACTAATCCAATGCTAATTCCCTAAGTTACAGAAGTAAAAGCATCAAAACTAGAATAAGGGGTAAGCAAAGGAAACTAAGCTAACTCTGTGTTTAAGCAGAAGAACAGTCGAAGATCAAAATTGGTCAAAAGAGGACGTAATGAGCAACTATGCATAAGGGTCATTGGATCAGGCGGGTGAAAGGTAAACCAATGACTAAGATCGGATTGCAGGAGGGTACATAGGTAGATGGGAGACCAAGGTTAATTAACAGGATGAACGACTGAGATTAGACCACAGCGGGTCAAGTCAAGAGATGGACGAACAAAGCTAACATGCGCGATGAGAAGCTAAGATATTATCATGCCAGTGAAGTCAAGAGATGGCCTGACAGGGTTAATCGGCAGGTGGACAGTGGAGATTAAAGCGGGAGAAGAAAACGTGTGGGAATGACAGAGCAAGTTTAGAGGGCGGAAAGTTGTGTATTTCGCACCCTCAAAGCTATAAAAAGTTTTCTAAAATTTCACATGATTAGCCTCCCCAAGCGACATGTAGCACAGTGAAAACACTTCTATCACCTGCCCTCGGGAAGATAACGGTCGGGTAGAAATCTGCGTGATATGGTGTGATAGCCATTAGATCTGGCGAGGCAGATCAACAGTGAACATGTGACCGAGCTAGTTGGCGAGAGGGTGCACGATAACCATCGGATTAGACAAGGCAGATCGATGGTGGGGATTTAAGGTGAATAAAGTCAGCGTTGAAAATGGATTGGGCGGTGATTGGTTGGGTTTTGCTGTGTAAGGCGGTCTATGGGTAAAAATCATTTAAACATGAAGTAACTGCTTCCGCCTAAGTATTTCATGCTAAGGGAGAATTAAAGGGATATGAGGGAGATCAAATGACAGGAAGGGAGTGAAGGAGCAGATGAACATGAAAGGAATAGAGTAACAATGTAATGAACCCAATGACTCTGTTAAAAAACAAACTCCCTGTGAAAACCAAAACCCTGTGTTTTTCGGTTGCTACAGGGTTTCTTCCTCATGTCATGGTCCCAGAGGGAGGAGGTGAGGCTGAGACACATATGGGAAACCTTGTGGATCTTTTCTTTGCTAACCTGTTAATTGAATGAAAGAATAAATGAAGCAAACTGAAACACAACTAATATACTCTACTCTACTGTAATGAGACTGAAACTACTTAAACAAATAAATAGTTAAACAATAAGCCTCTGTAATCGAAATGAACTACTGAAGTAAATGAACAATCAAACCATGAATCTATGCTACTTCTATAATGAAAATGAACTACTTAAGCAGATGAACAAGAAACCATGAATTTGTACTACTATTGTAATGAAAATGCATCTAATTAAGAAAATGAACAAAAAAAGGGAATCTATGTTAGTATAACAATACAATAAAGAGGAGCTTTGGCTGTTAGGGTCGGGCCATAATGATGCAGGAGCTTCTGACACTCCTTAATTAAAAGAGGAATCCAAAGCGGAGAATGAGAGGATGTGGACCATCGGAGCAAAACCAGGAAAATTTGTTTAAA
Organism: Pinus tabuliformis; assembly: GCA_031772625.1. NCBI lineage: Eukaryota > Viridiplantae > Streptophyta > Pinopsida > Pinales > Pinaceae > Pinus > Pinus tabuliformis. The sequence continues at coordinate 690,872,100 of CM062810.1, forward strand.
ACAGAGCTAATTAGAAGACTTATTTAATGTAATCTAATATGCCATGTATGCATATAGAGAGGAATATAGAGCGATAGATATAGAGTATTCACAATGTAGTCGAGAGGAGAACTGTGACTAAGGTTGAAATGCCTTAGGGTGTAATCGTACTGTGAATAATGAATAGATGTGTGTTGTGTGGATTTTTTTGTGTTTATGTAATAATGCATTTTTGTGTTATCTATGTATATATGCATTTAGGGCTTAAATCCTATTTGTAAGTGTGTTGATCGACCATCAATCACTGTAGGATCGATGGTGATCCAAAGATGTCAAGTTGATTGTGATATGGGCATCATAACAGAGTATGGCATGAACCCTGGATGAGGTGTAAATCCATCAAAAGCAAGTGAAATCAAGTTAAAGAGGAATGGCGAAGGAAATGGATATCAACCATCCAATGGAAGAAATCAACGGTCATCGCACGGTGAAAGAGCGCAGAAGATAACATAGCGAATATGTGGTTTCGCAACAGGAAGTGGTATTTCGGGCAGAGAAGAAGTGGTAAGTAGTATTCAAGGGTGAGCACCCAATTCCACTTAGCGGATGACACGTAGCAGTGAGGAGAGAGGAAACCGCTTTATCAGGCGATTAATCCTCGTGCTTGTTGTCTACTTGAAATCATTATGGACCATTGGATCATCAAAGTATAGATCAACGGTGGAGGATCTGTCGACCAAGTTTGTTGATCGGTTGAATCAACAACCATCGAATCAAAGGTTAAGATCGACGGTCGTGATTTAATCACAAAGGTGAAGGGCCAATGGACATAGCGATGGAATGTCAATTAAGCAATGCACCGATAGCCATTGGATCGGAAAATGTAATGGACTCTAGTGATGAAGGCCAATCGGAGATCAGATATAATGAAGGACTTGTGATATTGTGATGGACCAAATGTGTGAACCCGACGAGTTATGAATGCGGGTGTATAAATTTTGAAGTCTGGCCTTATGTGTTCGGCGCTTCTTCCTGTGTTTCCCGTGTAATTCCTGTGTACTCCGATATGAAGTGTGGTCCCGATTTAAAGACTTAAGGTTCAATTTACGCTTCCGATAGGTTTGTGGTCCATAACCCACAGGCCTCAGGATTGAAATCTATAAAGAAAGGGGAAATTGGTCTTCCCCAAAATCTCCTTTCATCATTTGGTATCAGAGCAGGGAAAGGTTAAGGGAAAGATTTTCTGCGAGAAGGAAGAAAGAGTGCAAGCAGAAGGAGAAGGAGGTACATTTGTTAAAGCTAGAGAGTTATGGTCTTACTGTCATGCATATAACAACAGCAGAAGGTGAGAAGACTTGCAGCAAACTAAAGAAAGGAGTGCTCAATTGGTTCCAGAGAAGAGAACCAGAAGGATGCCAAAAGACTAAGCTCAAGAGAAAGCTTGGTGAGGTATCGTGTAGCAAAGGAAGACTGTGACTGTAGAGGTTTAGTTGTAGCTCACAGAAGATCATAAAGGCAATTCCATAGGGATATGGGTAGAATTTCTAAGGATAAGGAGAAGCATGTGACTAGGAAGTCATAAATGTTTGTGCCTCGGGAGTCTGATGCAGGAGCATCTGACCCTCCTTAATCAAAAGAGGAATCCAAAGTGGAAAACGAGAGGACGTGGACCATCGAAGCAAAACCAGGAAAATACAATATTCCTGTAATGATGAACCTACATGTTCTATATATATTTGTCATGAGACAGATAGGGGAGATAAGTACAAAGTGACAGATAGAACTTTGTTTCAAATGATGAAAGGAGATTTTGGGGTAAGGCCAAATTACCCTTTCTTTATAAATTTCAATCCTGAGGCCTGTGGGTTATGGCCCACAAGCCTATCAGAAGCATAAATTGAAACTTAAGTCTTTAAATCCAGAACACACTTCGTATCCGAATACATAGGAATTACACGGGAAACACAGGAACAAGCGCCCGAACACATAAGGCTGGACTTCAAAATTTATACACCCGTGTTCATAACTCATCGAGTTCGTACATCCGGTCCATTGCAATATCACAAGTCCTTCGTTATATCTGATCTCCGATTGGTCTTCATCGCTATTGTCCATTACATTTTCTGATCCAACGGCTATCACTGCATTGCTTAATCGAAATTCCATCGCTATGTCCACCAGCCCTTCACCTCTGCGATTAAATCGCGGTCGTTGATCCTGACCTTTGATCCGATGGTTATTGATTCAACCAATCAACAAACTTGCTTGACAGATCTTCCACTTTTGATCTATACTTCGTAGATCCAATGGTCCACGATGATTTCAGGTAGACAACAAGCACAAGGATTAACCACCCCATAAAGTGGTTTCCTCTCTCCTCCTCGCTGCTACGTGTTGTCCACTAAGTGGTATCGGGTGCTCACCCTTCAATACTACTTACCACTTCTTCTCTGCCCAAAATACCACTTCCTGTTGCAAAACCACCTATTCGTTGCATTATCTTCTATGCTTTTTCACCATGCAATGATCGTTGATTTCTTCCATCGGATGGTCGACATCCATTTCCTCCACCATTCCTCTTTAATTTGATTTCACTTGCTTTTGATGGATTTACGCCTCATCTAGGGTTCCTGACATACTCTGTTACGATGGCCATATCACAATCAACTCGACATCTTTGGATCGCCATCGATCCTACAATGATTGATGGTCGATCAATGCACTTACAAATATGATTTAAGCCCTCAACGCATATATACACAGATAACACGAAAATGGATTATTACATAAACACACACATAAATCTAGAAAACACGCATCTATTCATTATTCACAGTAAGATTACATCCTAAGGCATTTTAGCCATAGTCATAGTTCTCCTCTCGACTACATTGTGAATACTCTATATCTATCTCTCTATATTCCTCTCTATACATACATGGCAGATTAGATTACATTAAATAAGTCTTCTAATTAGATCTGTTTTAAACAAATTTTCCTAGTTTTGCTTCGATGGTCCACGTCCTCTCATTCTCTACTTTGGATTCCTCTTTTAATTAAGAAGGGCCAGATGCTCCTGCATCAGACTCCCGAGGCACAAAATTTTATGACCTCCTAGTCATATGCTTCTCCTTATCCTTAGCAATTCTACCCACATCCCTGTGGAATTTCCTTTATGATCTTCTATGAGCTGCAACCAAACCTCTGTAGTAACAGTCTTCCTCTGCTACACAATACCTCACCAAGATTTCTCATGAGCTTAGTCTTTTGGCATCCCTCTGTTTCTCTCCTCTGGAACCAATTGAGCACTCCTTGCTCTAGGCTTCTGCAAGTCTTCTCACCTTCCGCTGCCACTATCTGCATGATAATAAGAGCATAACTCTCCAGCTTTAACAACTGTACCTCCTCCTCCTTCTGCTAGCACTCTTTCTTCCTTCTCACAGGATATCTTTCCCTTAACCTTTCCCTGCTCTGATACCAAATGATGAAAGGAGATTTTGGGTTAGACCAATTTCCCCTTTCTTTATAAATTTCGATCCTGAGGCCTGTGGGTTATGGCCCACAAACCTATCGGAAGAGTAAATTGAACCTTAAGTCTTTAAATCAGGATGACATTTCATATATGGATACAGAGGAATTACACGGGAAACACAAGAACAAGTGCCTAAACACATAAGGGCGGACTTAAAAAATTATACACTCACGTTCATAACTTGTTGGGTCCACACATACATTCCATCACAATATCACAAGTCCTTCGTTATATCCGATCTCCGATCGACCTTCATCACTACTGCCTTCCGATCCAATGACTATCGGCACATTGCTTAATCAACATTCCATCGCTATGTCCAACAGCCCTTCACCTCTACTATTAAATCGCGATCGTCGATCCTAACCTTTGATTTGACGATTGTTGATTCAACCGATCAACAAACTTGCTCGATGTATCCTCCACCATTGATCTATACTTCGTGGATCCAACTGTCCATGATGATTTTGAGTAGACAACAGGCAAGAGGATTAACCACCCAATAAAGCGGTTTCCTCTCTCCTCCTTGTTGCTACGTGTCATCTGCTAAGTGGAATCGTGTGCTCACCCTTCAATACTACTTACACTTCATCGGAAATACCAAATGATGAAAGGAGATTTTGGGGTATACCAATTTCCCCTTTCATTTAAAAGTTTCAATCCTAAGGCTTGTGATTTATGGCCCACAAACCTATCAGAAGCGTTTTATTTTAGACTTAAGCCTTTAAACTGGGACCATACGACTATCGGAATAACACGGGATACACGAGGAAGTCATGCCCGAAACATGTAGCCGAACTTCAAATATTAATGCACTTGTGCTCATAACTTGTTGGTTCTGCACACTTAGTTCATCGCGTTCCCACTGCACTCTCTGATCACCAATCTCCGATCTCTGAGTGGCCTTCATTGCTATCGGCACATCGGTGTATCGCAATTCATCTCTACCGTCTCTTAACCTTCCCGAAATGTGATCAACGATTAAAAATTGGCCATCGATCTAGTGCTCGATCTGATGGTTGTCGCTTAGCCTGATCAGTCAACTTGTGCGACAATCCTCCACTGTCGATATTCCTCCATCAGATCTGATGGCTGTCAGAGATTTTGGGTAGACAACAAGCATGAGGATTAACTACCCGATAAAGCGGTTTCCTCTCTCCTCCTCGCTGCTACGTGTCCTCCGCTGAATGGAATCGGGTGACTACCCTCTAATACCACTTATGGTTTTGAGGCCGCCTGAAATACCACTTTCGCTGTTACAAAACAACTTTCCTCATGAATTAACTTCTGCACTCTTCCACTATGCGATGACTGTTGATCTATATGATCGATGGTTCTCATTCTTTGTCACCTACGTCATTGATCCTTTGCTATTTGATGGATTTTGTGTTCAAACACAGATCTACCACACTTTGAAAACACACGACATCATATATAACAATATTTCATTTAACCTGTGATCGCCATCGATCCTTCTAGTGGTCGATGGTTGATCAGCACTCCGACACACATAATAACTCAAAAAGTCATAAATACACAGATACACGAAATTCACACACAGGCTATCTATACAGTCACACACATGTGCACAATTCAACACTGAAACATACTTTTCTATTATATACAAAATGATTACAAGCTAAGGCATTTCAGCCTTAGAACAAACTCCCTCTTGACTACATTGCATCTATCTCTGTTCTCACAAAGTTCTATCTGTCACTCCCTATTTCTACCTCTCATTGAACACGATATATATAGAACACACAGGTTCATCGTTACAGGAATATTGGATCGAATCATTGAAAGGATCTGATCAATCCTATCCTTGATTTCCTCAACAACCCCTAAATTTCTCTACTCGTATACATATGGAAGATTACATTACATTAATCAAGTCTTCTAGAGACTTATCACTTCCATCAAACTAGCTCTATTTTAACAGAAATGTCCCCTATTTTTCTCTGATGGTCCATGTCGTCCTTGCTCTGCTTTGGATTCCTTCTTTAATGAAGACTATCGGATGCTCCTGCATCAGACTCCCGAGGCACAAAAATTTATGAACTCCTGGTCATATGCTTCTCCTTGTCCTTAGCAATTCTAACCACTTCTCAGTGGATCTGCCTTCATGATCTTCTGTGAGCTACAACCAACCTCTACAGTAACAGTCTTCCTCTGCTACATGATACCTCACCAAGCTTTCTCCTCTGAGCTTTAGTCTCTTAGCATCCTTCTGGTTCTCTCCTCTGGAACCAATTAAGCAGTCCTCGCTCTACGTTGTTGCAATTCTTCTCACCTTCCACTGTTGCTATCTACACGATAGTAATGACCATAAACTCACCATACTTCAACAACTGTACCTCTTCTCCTTCTGCTTGCAAACTCTTCCTCCTTCTTGCATGAAATCTTCTTCCCTTTCACTGCTCCGATACCAAATTATGAAAGGTGATTTTGGGGTAAGGAAAAATCCCTTTCATTTATAAATTTCAATCTTGAGGCCTACAGGTTATGAGCCCACTCTTTATTGGAAGTGTTAAACATTGCGCTCAGCCTCAAAACCCGGGACCATACAACATATCAGAATACATGGATGCACAAGAAATACACGGAAAACATAGGAAAAAGCACCCAAACACATAAGCCGGACTTCAAAAACATTACGGCTACATCTATAAATCGTCAGGTCCGCTCCTTGGTCCATCACCTTTCCATTGTCCTTTGTTATCTCCGATCTCCGTTTGGCTTCATCGGCTTATCGGCGATATCGCAATTCCCACTATCTGTTGCGCTTTCCTCTCTGATTTACGATTAACGATTAGATCGCGATCGTCGATCTTGACCTTCGATCTAACAATTGTCATTTATTTCGGGTGCACAACTTGCACAAGAATCCTTCACCGTCGATCTGCAATTAAAGGATCTAATGGTTCACAACGATTTCGGGTAGACAACAAGCATGAGTATTAACCACCCGATAAAGCTTTGATACAAGGATCACTATAAGGATCAATGGTGATCCAATCATAAACCAAAGATATCGAGTTAATTGTGATGTTGTGTATAGGCAGAGATGGTGGCAGAACTATGTTTTAACACAGAAATCCATCAAAGGTGAGTGAGATTAAATTAAGGAGGAAACGTACGAGAATACATAGGAGTCGTTGGATCGAAATGATTAGTGAACAGGATCATATTGTAGAGACAAAGGAATTGATATCACATCAGAATATTTATATGCAAAAGTGGTATATCAGGCAAGGACCTATCGGAAGCGTAAATTGAACCTTAAGTCTTTAAATCAAGACCACACTTCATATTGGAATACACAGGAATTACACGGGAAACACAGGAACAAGCGCCAAAGCACATAAGGCCAAACTTCAAAATTTATACACCCACATTCATAACTCGTCGGGTCCTCACATCCTATCCATTGTAATATCGCAAGTCCTTCATTATATCCGATCTCTGATCGGCCTTCATTGCTACCTTCCATTACATTTTCCGACCCAATGACTCTCGACCCATTGCTTAGTATTCATTCCATTGCTATGTGTGCCAACCCTTCACCTCTGCGATTAACTTGCGACTGTCAATCCAAACCTTGAAAGACACAGGTGCATAAATATTTGAAGTCCAGCTAAGTGTTTCGGGCGTGATTTTCCTATGTATCCGTGTTATTCTAATATTTGTATGGTCCCGGTTTAAAGGCTTACAATTAAAATAAAATGATTCCGATAGGTTTGTAGGCCATAACCCACAAGCCTCAGGATCGAAATTTACAAATGAAAGGGGAAATTGGTATACCCCAAAATCTCCTATAGAAAAGTGTGTTTCAGTGTTGAATTGCGCTCTTCTGTGTGACTGTATAGTAGCCTGTGTGTGAATTTTGTGCATCTGTGTATTTAATACTTTTTGAGTTATTATCTGTGTTGGAGTGCTGATCAACCATTGATCACTAGAAGGATCAATGGTGATCACAAGTTAAACGAAATATTATTATATATGAATGTCGCGTGTTTTCAAAGTGTGGCAGATCTATGTTTTAACACAAAATTCATCAAATAGCAGTGGATCAACAACGTAGGCGACAAAGAATGAGAACCATCAATTGTATAGATCGATGGTCATCGCATGGTGGAAGAGCACAAAATTTGATTCACGAAGAAAGTTTTTTTGTAACAGTGAAAGTGGTATATCGGGCAGCCTCAAAACCGTAAGTGGTATTAGAGGGTAGTCACCCGATTCCATTCAGCGGAGGACACGTAGCAGCGAGGAGGAGAGAGGAAACCGCTTTATCGGGCGGTTAATCCTCGTGTTTGTTGTGTACCCGAATTATTTGATGGAGGACTATTGACGATGGATGATTGTTGCGAAAGTTGATTGATCAGGCTAAGCGACAACTGTTGGATCGAGCGCCAGATCAACGAACAAGTTTTAATCGTTGATCGCATTTCAGGAAGGTTAATAGATGGCGGAGATGGTATTATGATACGTCGATGTGCCGATAACGAAAAAGGTCGATCAAAGATCGGTGATCGGAGAGCGCAGCGGGAAGGTGATGGACCGGATGTGCAAACCCGATGAGTTATGAGCATGGGTGCATAAATATTTGAAGTCCGACTAAGTGTTTTGGGTGCAATTTTCCTATGTATCTCGTGTTATTCTAATAGTTTTATGGTCTCGGTTTAAAGGCTTAAGGCTAAAATAAAATACTTCCAATAGGTTTGTGGGCCATAACCCATAGGCCTCAAGATCAAAATTTGTAAATGAAAGGGGAAATTAGTACACCCCAAAATCTCCTTTCATCATTTGGTATCATTTGGTACTAGTACCTAATGGATTTTTCCTTACACGATAAGGTTTAGGCGCGGTTGTATTTGATTTGAAGACCGGTTGCATTATCGCATATCGGATAGGAAAGGAGGAAGACATGTTGGTGGATCCGCGCAATTGCAATAACGATAAAGGTAACCTTGATAAATGTGCAAAGGCTGAAGACTTGTGAAAAGGTAAGTTTATGAATGTTTATGTGTATTTCTATTATAAAAGAATTATAATAGAAATAAAGTGCCGAGAGAGGGTTTTGTGGTTAAGTTCGATATAACAAAGAAAATTGTGGAGTTTGATTATATGCGACTTAAGGTTTAAACTAAGGTTTGTGAGGGTAAATGAGTCCCAATAGAAAGGAAAGGATGGATTAAGGATTAGACTTGGTTAGTCTATAAATTGTTACCGCAGAGATTAAAAAATCCATAAATATTTGTGTATTTATGTCTTTTTGAGTTATTCTGTGTGTTGGAGTGCTAATCTACCATTGATCACCAGAAGGATCGATGGCGATCAAAGGTTAAATGAAATATTGTTACATATGAATTTCATGTGTTTTCAAAGTGTGCCAGATCCATGTTTTAACACAGAATCCATCGAATAGTAAAGGATCAACGGCGTAGGCGACAAAGAACGAGAACCATCGATCATATAGATCGATGGTCATCGCATGGCGGAAGAGCGCGGAAGATAATTAGCGCAAGAGGTGGTTTCTCAAAACCTTAAGTGGTATTTCAGGTAGCAAAGAAGTGGTAAGTGGTATTAGAGGGTAGTCATCTGATTCCATTAGTGGAGGACACGTAGCACAAAGGTGGAGAGAGGAAACCACTTTATCAGGTGGTTAATCCTCATGCTTGTTGTCTACCTGAAATCGTTGTGGACTTGTTAGTGTCAGTCTTTCCAACATTCCTCCAGTGATCAAACATGCTCTTACAAAGTGATTTTAAGGTGTCAAGGTCAAATTTTATCATTTTAGTAAGTCTTCAAGTAAAATTTGGTCACTAGGCATTAGGTCTAGGGTTTGCTTTCACTCCTTTCAAAGTTGTCCAAATGTCAGTCTATGTCACTATTCAACTGAGTCTACCATCATTCATAGGGTTATCATCATCATGTCAGGTTCCAATGGGTCATTTTACACCTTGTTCATGCTTCAGTTGTGCCTAGGTAAGGTCATTTCCCTCTCCTAGGGTTTTGAAGGCAATTTCTCTTGGACGGTCGAATCATCAGCAAAACTTGTATCCTGATGTTCATCCACCTTCCCCTATCCGTAATGTACCTTATTAAACATTTCCCATCACTAAGATCCCCCAATTTCCTCATTTTCACACAAACCCTAGTTTCTTGCTACAAACCCTATTTTCTAGACTAGGCCTGTGTTTTGCCCTTTTGGACACCTTCCCCTCACTCAATTTCAGAGATTACACTTTCCCCTACTTCCTAACATCCCTCCCTACTTCCCAAAATTTCCTCAAGAATTTAGAAGCTCCCTATCCCCTTCATTTCGCTTCTTTTCGACAAATCTCTTGTTCCACACATCGGGGTAGATTTTACTCAAATGATGTTTTCGAGCAAGAAAAGATGAATTTGGTAAAACTGAGAGAGGTTTTTGTCCAAAATAGGCCAAGGAAGAAAAATATCCTTCACTTTTTACATAGGTGTCATTGTTTTAAATAAATGTCAAAAATACAATTTCCACATTATGAACTGGGGTCCAATGCAGCGATACCTTTGAATGCAGAAGATAATCAGGCTCCACACCCAACAAGTTGTAGCATAGTCCTGAAAAACACTGCCACCAAGTCGTACCTTGTATCGAGTCCTTACATGTAATCAATATATGGAATCCATACATAATGAATCAATCTGGTGCATGCAAGACTACCCTGCTCTTGCGATACCACATTGTGAGATATGTTATCTAGTCTCTTGTAGGTATTGCGCAATACTTCCTGGAGTCTAATAATATACCTACAATAAGGGTCCACCAACTATTGTATATGTTCCTAATATATCTTAGAATGCCTCGCCCAAAATCTATCATGCAACTCCCTAAGTGTGCGCTCAAGGGTGGAGCACATGCCACATCTACAAAAGATCATACCATCCCCAAGCATGGGCCCATCAACCCCTGCCCTGACCATATGCCATAGCTAGAAAACCTTTATCTTGATGCAATTGTGTCTTGTCTCGGAAATTATATTGTTGTTGTTGGAGGTGAATTGTGATTTATTCCCTCAAATCTGCTCCAAAAATTCTATAAAATTAATTGGAGACTTCTCTCACCCAAATCCAACAAACCCAAAAAAATATTGGGCTAATTCCATCTGACCCAGAAAGCCCTGAAAAGTGTGAATTACCCAGAAAATACTAATGTTACTGCTATATAAGAACTATAATTTATGCCCTCGAAACTGCTTAGAAAATTACGAAACTTTAACCATGGCCTCTCCTCTAAATACCTACAAAAACAAGGGAAAATATTGGGCTAATTCCAACTAACTCAGAAAGCCCCAAAAAGTGTGAGCCAAAAAATATTGTTGTTTCTTCTAGAGAAGAAATGGAATTTATGCTCTCGAAACTGCTCAAAAAAATATGAAACTTTAACCATAGCCTCTCTTCCAAATACCCACAAAAACCTAGGAGAATATTGGGCTCATTCCAGCTGACCTGGAAAGCCCCAAATAGTGCGAAAACCCTAGACTGCCCAACTCTGTGGCCAATAGGAAATTACCTCAAAAATGATCCAAGTCAACCTCCAGAAATAACTGAAAATATCCTACAAAAATTCCCTCAAAAAATAGATCCGATTCCTAGCCAGCTATAACAAAATTTCCAACTGCAAACCCTTGCACATATTTTTTCTAATAACCCCCAGCGTAGACTCGTAAAAAAAAAATTCATCTAAGAAATATACCATTGTCTCAATTTTATAAACTTGTGCCAATCTCCTCCTCCCGCCAAGAGAAAAACACCTGCAAATAAAGAGATTTGTTCCAAATGATCATAATAGTTCTCCTTCTGCACCCAGATAGTGTGAATGGATGAAGGAAATATATGTAATTATCTCCAATGGAAGTCCTCAAGTAGAATCCCCAAGGCCTTAGTAGGGATACACTCAAATTTCTCCAAAATGAGGGAGGAATTTCTGCTTTGAATTCCTCTGCTAAAAAACATTTTTCTTCTCATGCTAAACAACCCCAAGAGAATATGAAAGGTGAAATGTAATAGAAAAAATATGATCAACAAATGAGTCCATCCTCATTTTAGAATTTCTCCTCATGCATATAGACTCCCTTTTTAGTTATTATTTTATTGGTGGGGGGGGGGTGGGATTTTCCACTAGGTGACTTTGTCCTTCATTTTAATAAAATAATAATTTGCTACCAATCTCCATTAAAATAATATTTTACCTCTCTTCCTTCAATAATTTTTTTTTTGTTGCCATTCCATTAAAATAACAAATTTTTTCTTTTCTCAGAAAATAATATTTTCATCTTTTTTAATATTATAAAAAATTAGCAAAACTCGTTAGTGATTTTAACATGCATAAAATTGTGGACATGAAATCTTCCCTTGTAATGTCCTTTCCTCACTTTATTCATCAAAGAATCCCAATGATTTATTGTAACAACACACTTTGGTCTTGTTGGTTTCCAACCACTTTATATCAATTAATACATCATATGAACCCAACAGAAGGATGTTAAGGTTTGCTGATGTAGGCATGCCATCTAGTTCTAGGTGGCATGATTCCACTAACTTTGTTACCTTTTTCCTGGCTCTTGTGGCTAGCTGGATCAACCACTACTTAGTATGCTCCTTCTTTTTCATGGTACATTCTTTTACAACTTTAGGAATAATATAACTAAGGTTAGATCCTGTATCAATTAAAATTAACACTAATTGGTTAATGATTTTACCTTCAATGTTGATGGTTGAGGCCTTATGATATGCTTTCTAGCTATCCAATGATGTGTAAATTTGAGGCATACTCTGAGCCACATCGTTATTTTTCATTTCCTCTTTTATGTTGTACAAATTTTTATCATTATAATTTTTTGATTGAGTACAATCCCTTCACATGTGGTTTCCTCCACATATCCAACATTGATGTGGTGCTTTCTTGTACCCCTTGGTTTCTTCTAGTATTATCTTAGAGGATGATATTTTTTAGCGAGATATGTCTGTTGGAATTCACCTTTGGAAAGGGTGGTGAATTTTCCTCCTTTCCTAGTTTTCTTATGCCCGAAGGTTTTTAATCCTTTTGATGAGCCTCATCATTAAGTAATTATATGGGCCTTAATTGACCTTAATTCACCTCCTAGCTTAGTTAAACCAACTATTCTCACAACTTATTGCATACTTTTGATTATATTTTGTTTATGAGATGAGTAGAGTTGGATATTTTTCTTTGTGGTCTAATGTGCATGTAATGCAGGAATAAAAGATAAAAGCAAGGAACTATGGTAAATACCTTGGTAAAAACTCGAATGGGACAAGGGAGAGGAATTACAGGAGGTAAATCCTCCTCATTTACTAGCCCTCCATTCGAATATGCATCTATCAGCTAAAAGTACAAACATCCAAGCAAGTGAAGGTGCAAATAGCCAAATCAGGTGTACTAGAAGGAAACCAAGCAACTGAAAGTACGAGTTTATCTTGAGTTGGGAGCCAAGCCTCCACACTAGAAGGCAGCCGAGCTAGTGAAAGGGAAAGGATGAGTTTATCATTGAATTGGGATTTGTGCCTCCAAAATTTTGAAGGAAATTGTTAGAGACTTCAAATGTATAAATAAAGATGTTTAGGACCTCAGTAGGATTCAGAACTTGGATTGTAAAAACTCTGCTTTATTTCTAAGCTGAAAATACTTGTGACAGTTTTCTCTGTAGTCCATGGTTTTCACAATGAAGATGAGTTTTGTTTTCAGCGAGAACTGAGTTAACTCAGAGGGCTGAAGCTCTTGGGTTAGGTGATGCAGTAGCATCTGGCCCTCCTTAATCAAAAGAGGAATATTAAGTGGTTCACAATGATTTCGTCATTTACTTCGGGTGGACAAGTAGCACAGAGAATACCTGCTCGAAAAAGCGGTTTTCTCTCTCTACTTGGCATACTACATGTTGCTTGGCTAATGGAATCGGGTGGTCACACAATATTACCACTTACCACCTTTACCTAGCCCGATATACCACTTTTGCATATAGATCCACTGATGCGATATTAATTCCTCTATCTCTGCGATATGATCATGTCCATTGATCATATCGATCCAATAGCTCCTGTGCATTCTCTCATTCGTTCGCCATTTGATGGATTCTGTGCTTAAAACACAGTTCCGCCACCAAACTCTATTCTCACACACGACACAACAGTTAACTTTATATCTATGTATCACCATCGATCCTTTCAGTGATAGATGATTGATCAAAAATATAGCAACACAGAACATTCAGACTATCTCTAATAATACACACAACGCACAAATTCAACACTGAACACACTTTATATTATACACAACACCGAAATTGCTGAAAGGAGATTTTGGGGTATACCAATTTCCCCTTTCTTTATTAGTTATCGAACCTGAGGCCTATGGGTTATGGCCCACAAAACTATCAGAAGTGTTACTCATTCGGTTTTGCCATAAGCCTTTAAACCGAAAGAACCCAATTTAATCAATTTTTTGTTAAAAACCAGGACCACACCATTTTGACGCAATACATAGGAAACATAGAAATGAAGGAAAGCCTCACTTGAACCCTTGGGAAAAACTTCAAAATCTATAAGCCCGCATCTATAATTATCATCGGGTCTGCTCATCGCCCCTTTGCATTATCACATGTCACTTCACTTTCTCCGATCCAACTCCATATAACATTTGTGATGCGAATTAATCTCTGCCATTGATCTTCCACCATCAGATCAACAACTGATGTATTCCCTGAACAAACAAAAGTTGCTCGATAGTCCTCTGCCATTGATCTACAATTAGTGGATTCGACGATCCACATAGATTTCAGGTAGACAACAAGCACAAGGATTAACCACTCGATAAAGCAGTTTCCTCTCTCCTCCTCACTGCTACGTATCATTTGATGACTAGAATCAGGTGCTCATGCAATATTACCACTTACCACCTTTGCCTTGCCTGATATACCACTTTTGCATATAAATCCGTTGATGCAATATCAATTCCTCTGTCTTTGCGATATGATCCTTTCCATTGATCATATCGATCCAACGGCTCCTATGCATTCTCGTCTGTTTCCTCCTTAATTTAATCTCACCCGCCTTCGATGGATTTCTATGTTAAAACACAGTTCTGCCAACAAGTTTGTCTATACACGACATCACAATTAACTCGATATCTTTGGTTTATGATTGGATCGCCATCGATCCTTACAGTGATCAATGGTCGATCAAACCCCGCAATATGGAAACATTCAGCCTATCTATGAAATACACACAGGCTATCTATACAATAATACATAAGCTCACATAATATCAACACAAAGCACACTTTTATATTAACACGATATGATTACAAATCTAAGGCATTTTAGCCTTAGAATGAGTTCTCCTCTCGACTACATTTTGAACATTATGTTTACAAATCGTTATCTATTTCTCTGCTATCTCTCTATCTATCTCCCCTATCTGTCTCACGATATATAGAACACGCAGGTTCATCACTACAGGAATATTGGATCGGATCACTGAAAGGATCTAATCAATCCTCTCCTTGATCTCCTTTAACAAATCACTAACAATTCCCTAATCTTTCTACATGCATACATATGGCAGATTACATTTAATTAAGTCCATCTAATTAGCTCTATTTTAAATAGATTTTCCCGGTTTTGCTCCAATGGTCTACATCCTCTCATTCTTGCTTTGGATTCCTCTTTTGATTAAAGAGGGTTAGATTCCCCTACATCAGACCCCCGGGGCACAAAAATTTATGACCTCCTGGTTAGATGCTTCTCCTTATCCTTAGCAATTCTACCCACTTCTTAGTGGAATTGCCTTCATGATCTTCTGTGAGCTGCAACCAACCTCTGTAGTAACAGTCTTCCTCTACTACACGATACGTCACCAAGCTTTCTCCTATGAGCTTTAGTCTTTTGGCATCCCTCTGGTTCTCTCCTTTGTGTTTCTGGGAAAACCAGTGTCTTTTCTATCTGCTAGTCCCACTAAGATGGGTAGCTATCTTAGAAACAAACAATCAAAGCACTTTGTGATTTCCTTTATGTATGATAGATAAGAGAGAAACAAAGGGAGCCAACCTGGATCTTCTGCTTGAATCCTTGCTTGATTTCTCTCTCCCTTGATGGAGCTTGCAAATCCTCTCCTACTTGTCCCACTTTAGAGAATACCTATAGAGACAAAGTAACAAAACACCATCAAAGCATCTCGATCTATAATATCATAAACAATGCAGAATCAGAAATACATTGACCATACAATTATTCACAAACAACATGATTCACAAATACACAATTATATGGAGGAAAACTCAAAGAACTTTATTAATAGTAGAAGAGAGGATTACAATCTAACTGTCTAATCCAACATCATCCTCCTAGCATCAAAGCCCTCTTCACCTCATGAAAAGCAAGATCACCCAACAATACAATGTTTCTTCTCAAAGACAAACTAACAATACTTCTTTACAAATTACAAAATTTCAGCCTCTAGATCTCTTAGTTGAGGGATCCATTTATAGATGTTTGCAGAGGTGTGAGTCATCTTTGGGTTTTTGATTAGTGTCATTCCACTTGTATTTCTTAGTTCCACTTGGAGATTTCTTGGATCTCTTACTCATCCCTGGGCGAATTCAGAGAGGCAAGTGTCATAGAGGAAGTTTCTAGAAGATTCCATGAGCATCCACTTAGCAAACTGCCTCAGACATTTGTCCATTCTCGCTCATCACACCCCACAGAAGGCTTCTTCAGTATGCATCACACTTGGATAGTGTGGGAGTCAGTATGCATCACACCCTGACCAAGGAGCAGTTAGTATGGTCCAGTTTTTTCCAGTTCTGAGTGGGTTTTCAGGTGGAACTTCTGGGAAATGATGTAATCAATTGACCATGATATTTTAGGGTGTGAAACAACACTTTTAGTGTTCAAAGAGCCCTTGGTTTATTGACATATATGATTGGGGTTGCAGTGCCCAACTATGTCTATAACAGTTGCCCCCTAAAGCACGAGGTTGTAAATCTTCTGATGTCGGGTGAAATGCTTTATCATGAGGATCTGAGGTATTTGAACTGGAAGGTGACCTGTATAAAATACAATACAATACATCATCATCATATTATTTTCATGATCTAGCTGAGGCGGGCATTCCCATGCCTGGCTTTATAAATTCATTTTCATGTACATAGGAAAAATAATCGTCTACTGTTGCAGATTGGTGATTCTTTGTATGTAGAGTCATCATCCCTTGGCTTGGATGATCATCTATGTAGCTTCTGTGTACATTTGATGTCTTTATTCTCTTGAATACATCACAGCCCAGATGGATGAAACTAGATTCGGGGTCTTCAAACTCGTTCAATCTTTGCCCAATGTACAAGTCGATCCATGTGAAAAGATGTCTTGAAATCAACCATGGAAAGACATCGCCTGATTACCAGCCAATGATGTAAGTTGTTAACAGGCGCGAGAGGAATCAACGATAATGATAATGATCCTCAATGTACTAAAATACAATTCACGTGGTGTGAATATATGATCTGATGTCGAACACCACGTAAAATCTTTCGGTCAAAGGCCATTGATGTAAACCTGTTGCTGGAAGTGAGAAACTTGCCATTGAGGCATGCAAGCTTCAAAGTACTAGAAGGGTTGTTTCTAAGTCAACTTCTTGGATAATGAGCTGATGTCGATAAGAAGTGACCCATCGTAGGAGGGCCTTAATGTATCCCACATCTATGACCTGAAACGAAGCAAATGATTTTCTGGAGGTGAAAACGATTTGATGATACAAGGTTCGGGAATGGCGGTCATGAAAAATGGAGGGTGAATGTATTGCAGTGGATGAGGCATTAGCTGGGTAGTGAATTCTCTGAATGAATTCTCTTGAAAATTTCAGCGACACTGAGATGTATTGGTAGCGTTAACCCCAAAATATGGATGGTGTGGAGGACCAATGGTGATAGACCAGTGAACAGAATAACCCAACCCGACTCAATCATGGTGATGGAGTGAAAGTGTCATGTTCAAGAGCGACCTACTAACAATGAAGTTCTTCAAGTTTTCTTCCCTGTTTCCCTAGTCATCGCTGACCAGTACCTCTTTATTTTTGTCAGGCTTGAGGAGGATAACATATGCTTGTTCTATAATTTTCCCTTCAGGCAAACCTGTCGCTATGTTTTAGTGAGCCTAGTGACAGTGAAACTCGTTCTTGTCCGGGTGGACAAGTTTGTCACTATTGTTTTAACGCGTTTAACGACAAGGATAACTCGGTCATTTTCATGTTTAGAGAGTTTGAAAAGGGACGAAAAGGAAACTCCAACAGTCCTTTTTCGTAGCATAACCCCTTAAGTCTGAAAAAGTATAAAATAATACAAAAGGGATGACATTTCGATTGCTTTAGCAAGCCAAAAAAGACAAGCACTCGATCTTTTTGTGGGATGATCCCTTAGGTCCAAAAAGATTAAAATGTATAGGAGGGATGGCGCTTCCCCTTTAACAAGCTGGAAAGGCCATTAGCTCGACAATCTTTTCATATTTAACGAGTCTAAAAAGATCTTAAAAGAAACTCGTTTTTGAGGAACGAGTGATGTTTTTGGGTAGCAACTGGTTCCAGGTAAGTTTGGAACTTCTCAAAACATGGTAGTGTGAAGAGGGTGGCTAACAGAATCACTCGTCGCAACTATTCCTCAAAAGGGTAAACGATCAAGTGGAAGCGTATGATTGGCCAAAAGAATGGAGGTGATGGTAAGAACACAATGAAGGCTTAAAAGGCTGATAGCATCGCAATCACAGAGGTCATTTACTAAAGGCGGGTTTATTTTTTAATGAGCTTGAACCTTGCGTTAACATATGCTTAGTGGCGGGTTTATTTTTTAACGAGCTTGAACCTTGCGGAAACATTGCTCATACCAGTAGTTAAAGATGTCTCTCATTGGTAGGTTTATTTTTTAGTGAGCTTGAACTCTACTATAACATATTCTCATTCCCTTTTTATATAGGCTAGAAATGACTAAACTACAAAGTTAACTACACTGAAAGCTAAGGAACTACTAAGGTTAGGTTGGATGGTTTTGTCTTTCGTCTAGACAAAACACTTCCTTTGCTTCATCCGTGTGCTACAGACAAAGTTGAATGGTGGTTAGACCAATCACCTAACCTAAGAAGTTGAAACTAAAAAGCTAAGAAAGCTAAAAATGCTAAAAAGCTAAAAAATGAAATTGGTCGCTTTTCACTTGCATAAAAAAGGTTTGCATGCCCCCCAGGTATTGAGAAAAGGTGAGTTTTAGGTCACCGTATGGAAGTCCTTGCGGTTAGGTAGGATTGTTTTTGTTAGTGGTTAGATAAAAACACTTCCTTGGCTTTGTCCATCAAAATAGACAAAGCTGAATGGTGTGAGCTTCCAATCACATAACCTATTGGGAAACCTATTTTTTTAGTTGGGTTCACCTGCCAAAGCAGACCAGGGTGCATGCCCCCTAAGCTTCATTACATTCACCGGACTACTCGCGGTAATTAGGTGGATGAAATGAAGGTTAAAGAGACATTCTTGATGGAAATAGACCATTTAGGGATGATGTTTGACTGGTGGGTGTGTTTGAACCGGGAAATGAAAGCTGGTTGATAAGTTGTACCATTTTGCCTTCATGCGGGAAACACATCACTCGAAAAAGTGTGGAAACAATAGCTTCCATGCTATAAACATAGTAACGACAAAGGATTAGATTTTAATCTATTGGCCCTTGAACTACCATCACATTCAAGCGAACGATTTTCCTTTTGAAAGTTATCGGAAACTTCGGAAGGATCCCTAACGGTCGACTGGTTCCTTTGTTAAAGCTTGACAAATTTTGTGTCTTAGGCAGAAGCGATGGCGAACCAAGTGTTTTCCAAGTAGTTGAGGAAAGGATACTCAATGAATCCCCTTCATCTATGATAGTGCCAGACATGATCATTTTGTAAACTTGTACTATGATTTGGAATGGTACATTAGACAAAAGGTGAGGTCTTTCTAGTTGATTCCAATCGAAGGAAATGACTAGACTGCTTGGAGGGGGTACTAGATAAATGGCTGAATGAACCCCTTGAACTGGGGGACTTTCCTCTTGTTGTAAAGGAATGGGTGGATTTCCCCCAAGTTCATCAGACTCTGTATTAACAAAAAGAATTTGAATGGCACCGTTTTCATTCTCTTTGGGAATAGTATCATCTGACGGTGGACCTTTTGAAGGTAAGACTGGGTCGACTGCCATATCGACATGTTGACTTTGGTCTGATATGGACTCAGAAGGTTCAATCTCAATGATAGGCATTTCGACTGACGATTGAGTTACGTCAGGTAGGTTTTCAACTAGCGATGGAGTTGGTAAGAGTTTCTTGTATCCAGGTGGAAGTCGTTGCGGTGAAGCAGGACAATTATGGAAGATTCTCTTGGCCTCATATAAAAAAGGACAATGGGGAAGGTGATGGTCTCCTTCACATAATAGACATGGAGTTTTGACCTTTCTTTCTTGTCTAGGACTTTCATCTTCACTAGGTGATGGTGTGTTGTCAACCTGATCGCCAGAGGTTGATGACACTGGATGGTGCGAACAGGGAGACCATTCTCTCAAGATCCACGGAATGCAAGGACAATCTCGATGAAAATGGTTTTCTTTGAAAATTAGACAAGGATATCTAGGAGATTTAATGTGTGGATTTTCACCAGATGATTCATTGTTGCCCCCTTGCTTAACTGACTTCTTCTTCTTCTTCTCCTTCCCTTTCTTCTTCTTCTTAGCTACTTGGGTTTTAGTATCACTAGTTTTGCCAAGCGAAGAGGAAGAAGGGGAGGGAGAAACAAGTGAAGTAGAAGGTGAAGGGACAACTTTAGTATCATCTGGTTGTTGATTCGATTGTTGAGTAATCACGGTATTTTGAACGATAGAGGTTGAGAATAGCCATACTGGCAGGCCAATTGTGATTCCCGGAAGGGACAATGTAGCCATATACGGAGCACCGATATCTCCCCAAGAAGAGAAGGGACTAGGATTCCCCCCAAGAGGGGTTCCTTGATTGGTGGACTCCATTACCTCAACCTAAGATCAATGAAGGAACGGGGATGTTATTCCGAATTAAATAAATTTTAATGACGCTTTGACACAACTTCGATTCTTCAATTTTAAAGAGTCGAGAAAAAGCTAAAAATGACTCTAGTCACCTTCGATTTTTAATGAGCCAGAAGTGAAAAGTGCTTAGATGGACCTTTTCTTTTAAGGAGTCAAAAATGAATGAAAGTGATTACTCTGGAAATCTAGACAGAGGGATTACCAAACCAATCGCAAAACTGCAAAATACACCTTGGTGGTAAATTAAAGAGAAATTACCAAGGACTTATGTACGACAGTCAATCTTCCCAAATGTTGTGTTCAGTGCATTGCGATCAATAGGGTGACAGACACAGATTCCTATGGATAAAGGATATCAACCTATTGTGGTCTCCCAATATATACTCGATGATACATGGAGCACAAGTCCGTACTAGCACTTGTTGTATCAAAGAGGAGGAATCACCCAACCTATGATGAAAGCGATAGTTACCAGGTTTTATGATGCTAGAACACGTCTCTATCCTAGACCTCTAAATGTGTTGTGTTAGGTTCCAAAGAGTTGGCAAGTTCATTAAGATTTATTTTAGAGTTGATCTTGCTTAGAAGTTTGCCTTTCAAGGTTCACCGCGTGATGTAGATGTAAAATTCCTAAATATGCAATCAAAATGATAAACAATCGTTTATTTTCTTTTAGCAATGAAATCTTAGCTACTAAGGAAAGAAGATAATGATTCTTTCAACAGAGAGCAAAGAGCACACACTAAATGCACTTTTCCTAAATCACTTTCCGCATAAAGTATAAATGCAAATGTAAATGCATGTATTTGTTTTTCATTTCCTTAATGTAAGAATGCCAAAAAGGGAAACTAAGTACAGATCTGAACTATTTTCTTCAAAGTGACACTTCGACAATTTCTTTTCAAAACGAAAGGAAGACTAAAGCGACACTTTTCAATTTCGAATAGAAAACTACTTTTGACACTTTAAATATTAACAATTCAAATCAAACACAATGGCAAAAGTACAATCGACTATCTAGAAGAGGAAGACTTTACGACACTCTTCTTTTTGACTCAAAATGTCAGTTACGACACTTCTTTGCATCAAAAACGACAGTTCGATTAAGCTACTTTTGACAAATAAGGACTGTAAATGACAGATAAATACATAAAAACATTTACAAATCCCTATCACTGGAGGCTGAATAATGTAAAACAAAGAGGCTTCAACAGTGAGATACTGATCATAAGCAACAAAACAACTGAATAGAGCTAAAAACAAGGAGGAAAAACCAAATTTCAAAGGGAGAATCAATGTCACTTAGTCATCGCACCTATGCTTCAGGAAAACAGGGATGCATCTCACCTGCTACACATGGGAGATGCGATGCATACAGGCTTCCAGTTATAGACAGTGCAATGGGCCAGTGAGCGAAACTGAGTTGGGATTTTGCTCAAAATTGGCAGCTAAGTTCAGTGATTTAAGCTAAGTTATGATAGACAGTAAAAACAAAGTACAGGGGTATGATATTAGGAGGTTATTGAGCTACCACAAGGATGTTTAGGATGCTTGCAAGTTAGATGTTCAATTCATAAACCAACCCGGAGATTGACCGCAACAACATTCATCTACTTTACAGTTTCATAGCAAAAGCATTTTGAAGGCTATCTGGCTAATTTCAGCCTCTGTCTATAATTTATAAATCAAACAACAATAACAAACAAACAAACTATTCAATTCCCTAGCGGAGTCACCATTTTGTTTACAGGAAAAGTAGTGTCTTTTCGATCTGCTAGTCCCACTAAGATGGGTAGCTATCTTAGAAACAAACAATCAAAGCACTTTGTGATTTCCTTTATGTATGATAGATAAGAGAGAAACAAAGGGGGCCAACCTGGATCTTCCGCTTGACTCCTTGCTTGATTTCTCTCTCCCTTGATGGAGCTTGCAACTCCTCTCCTACTTGTCTCGCTGTCCTCTCCTACTTGTCTCGCTTTAGAGAATACCTGTAGAGACAAAGTAACAAAACACCATCAAAGCATTTCGATCTATAATATCATAAACAATGTAGAATCAGAAATACATTGACCATAAAATTGCATTCATAAAAAACAAGATTCACAAATACACGATTGTATGGAGGAAAACTCAAAGAACTTTATTAATAGTAGAAGAGAGGATTAAAACCCAACTGTCCGATCCAACATCATCCTCCTAGCATCAAAGCCCTCTTCACCTCATGAAAAGCAAGATCACCCAATAATAAAATGTTTCTTCTCAAAGACAAACTAACAACCCTTGTTTACACATTACAAAATTTCAACCTCTAGATATCTTAGATAAGGGATCCATTTATAAATGTTTGTAGAGGTGTGAGTCATGTTTGGGTTTTTGATTAGTGTCATTCCACTTGTAGTTCTTATTTCCACTTGAAGATTTCTTGTATCTCTTACTCATTCCTGGGCGAATTCAGAGAGGCAAGTGTCATAGAGGAAGTTTCTAGAAGATTCCATGAGCATCCACTTAGCAAACTACCTTAGACATTTGTCCATTCTCTCTCATCGCACCTCACAGAAGGCTTCTTTAGTATGGATCGAACCTGGCTAGTGTAGGAGTCAGTATGCATCGCACCCTGACCAAGGAACAGTCAGTATGGTCCAGCTTTGGCAAGTTTTGAGTGGGTTTTCAGGTGGAACTTTTGGGAAATGATGTAATCAGTTGGCCATGATCTTTTAGGGTGTGAAACAACACTTTTAGGGTTCAAAGAGCCCTTGGTTTATCGACATATATGATTGGGGTTGCAGTGCCCAAATATGTCTATAACACTCTGGAACCAATTGAGCACTCCTTGCTCTAGGTTGCTGCAAGTCTTCTCACCTTCTGCTGCCGCTATCTGCACGACAGTAATGACCATAAACTCACCATGCTTCAACAACTATACCTCTTCTCCTTTTTCTTGCAAACTCTTCCTCCTTCTCACAAGAAATCTTCTTCCCTTTCCCTGCTCCGATACCAAATGATGAAAGGTGATTTTGGGGTAAGGCAAAATCCCTTTCATTTATAAATTTCGATCCTGAGGCCTGTGGGTTATGAGCCCACTCTTTATCGGAAGTGTTAAAAATTGTGCTCAACTTCAAAACTCGGGACCATACAACATATCAGAATACATGGATGCACAGGAAATACACAGAAAACACAGGAAAAAGAGCCTGAACACACAAGTCGGACTTCAAAAACATTATGGATGCATCTATAAATTGACGGGTCTGCTACTCAGTCCGTCGTCTTTCTGCTGTCCTTTGTTATCACCGATCTCTGATCGGCTTCATTGGTTTATCGACGATATCGTAATTCCCATTATCCACTGCACTTGCCTCTCTGATTTGCACTCAGTGATTAGATCACGACCATTGATCCTGACCTTCGATCCGATGGTTGTCATTTATTTTGGGTGCACAACTTGCACGACAATCCTTCACTGTCGATTTGCACTCAAAGGATCTAACGATACACAATGATTTTGGGTAGACGACAAGCATGAGGATTAACCACCTGATAAAAAGGTTTCATCTCTCCTCCCTTATTCTACTTGTCGAATGGTTAGTGGAATCGGTTGACTAGTTATTTTTACCACTTATGGTTTTGAGGCCGCCTGAAATACCACTTTCACTATTTAAAACTCGCTCTTCGTTAATTATGCTCCACGCTCTTTCACCATGCGATGACTGTTGGCATCCTATTTGTTTTATTCGTGTATTTCTTGCCATCCATGTATTCTGATATGTTGTATGGTCCCAGGTTTTGAAGCTGAGAACAATGTTTAATGCTTCTGATAAAGAGTGGACTCATGACCCATAGGCCTTAGGATCGAAATTTATAAGTGAAAGGGATTTTTCCTTGCCCCAAAATCTCCTTTCATCATTTGGTATTAGAGCAAGGAAAGGTTAAGGGAATGATTTCCTGCGAGAAGGAAGAAAGAGTGCAAGTAGAAGGAGAAGGAGGTACAGTTGTTGAAGTATGGAGAGTTTATGGTCTTACTGTCATACAAATAGCGGCAACGGAAGGTGAGAAGACTTGCAGGAACCTAGAGCAAGGTGTGCTCAATTGGTTCTAGAGGAGAGAACCAGAAGGATGCCAAAAGAGTAAATCTCAGAGGAGAAATCTTGGTGAGGTATTGTGTAGCGGAGGAAGACTGTTACTGCAGAGGTTGGTTGCAGCTCACAGAAGATCATGAAGGTAGTTCCACTGAGATGTGGGTAGAATAGATAAGGACAAGGAGAAGCATATGACCAGGAGGTCATAAATTTTTTTGCCTCAGGAGTCTGATGGAGGAGCATCTGACCCTCCTTAACCAAAAGAGGAATCCAAAGCAGAGAACGAGAGGACGTGGACCATCAGATAAAAACTGAGAAAATCTGTTTTAAACAGAGCTAATTATATGGACATAATTAAATGTAATTTTCCATATGTATTCATATGTACGCATGTACAAAGATTAGGGAGTTGTTAGTGATTTGTTAGAGGAGATCAAGGAGAGGATTGATCAGATCCTTTCAGTGATCTGAAATAATATTTCTGTAAACGATGAAGCTGTGTGTTCTATATATATCGTGAGACAAATAGAGTAAGAGACAAAGAGGAATATAGAGAGACAGATATAGAGTATTCACAATGTAGTCCAGAGGAGCACTGTGACTAAGGTTGAAATGCCTTAGGATGTAATCATACTATGAATAATGAATAGATGCGTGTTATGTGGATTTCCGTGTGTGTTTATGTAATAATGCCTTTTCGTGTTATATGTGTATATATGCGTTGAGGGCTTAAATCCTATTTATAAGTGTGTTGGTTGACCATTGATCACTGTAGGATCGATGGCGATCCAAAGATGTCAAGTTGATTGTGATATGGGTGTCGTAATAGAGTATGGGAGGAACCCTAGATGAGGTGTACATCCATCAAAAGCAAGCAAAATCAAGTTAAAGAGGAATGGTGGAGGAAATGGATGTTGACCGTCCGATGGAAGAAATAAATGGTCATCGCACGGTGAAAGAGCCCAAAAGATAACGCAACAAATAGGTGGTTTCGCAACAAGAAGTGGTATTTCGGGCGGAGAAGAAGTGGTAAGTAGTATTGAAGGGTGAGCACCTGATTCCACTTAGCGAACGACACATAGCAGCGAGGAGGAGAGAGGAAACCATTTTATTGGGTGGTTAATCCTTGTGCTTGTCGTCTACCCAAAATCATTGTGGACCATTGGATCCGTGAAGTATAGATAAAAAATGGAGGATCTGTTGAGCAAGTTTGTTGATTGGTTGAATCAACAATCGTCGGATCAAAGGTTAGGATCGATGGTCTTGATTTAATCACAAAGGTGAAGGGCTAGCGGACATAGCGATGGGATGCCGATTAAGTGATGTGCCGATAGTCATTGGATAATAAAATGTAATGGATTGTAGCAATGAAGTCTGATAGGAGATCGAATCTAATGAAGGACTTGTGATTTTGCGATGGACTAGATGTGCGGATCCGACGAGTTATGAACGCGGTGTATAAATTTTGAAGTCCGACCTTATGTGTTCGGGCACTTGTTCCTGTGTTTCCCGTGTAATTCTTGTGTATTCCGATATGAAGTGTGGTCCCGATTTAAAGACTTAAGATTCAATTTACGCTTTCGATGGGTTTGTGGGCCATAACCCATAGGCCTCAGGATCGAAATTTATAAAGAAAGGGGAATTTGGCCTTACCCCAAAATCTCCTTTGATCATTTTGTATCGGAGCCAGGTTAAGGTTAAGTTTGATACAGTGGAAATAACCATGGAAGCTGTTGAGACAATCAGTAAAAAAAGAAGGACATCTACTGAAAGATGTTAAGAAGGAAGAAATCAAAAGGATTGTCACGCAAGTTTGTTCATCGATTGAATCAACAACTGTCAGATCAAAGGTCAGGATTGACAGTCATGATTTAATTGGAGAGGTGAAGGGATGGCAGACATAGCGATGAAATTTCGATTAAGTGATGCACCGATTACTGTTGGATTGGAAAATGTAATGGACGGTAGCGATGAAGGCTGATCGGAGATTGGATATAACCATTAGAATGAAATGGATGGCAAATATTGAGGCCGATAAAGTTCAGGCGAAAAGAGTGGACCCGATAAGGTTTAGGTGTGGTTGTATATGATTTGAATTCCGGTTGCATTATCGCATATCGGATAGACTAAAGATAAAGGCCTGATAGGCTAGTGATGAAAGGGATTTTGGGGTATACCAATTTCCCCTTTATTTATTAATTTTTGATCCTGAGGCTTATGGCTTATGGGCCCACAAACCTATAGGAAGCGTAAATCTAACCTTAAGTCTTTAATTCAGGACCACACTTCATATCGGATATACATAGGAATGCACGGAAAAACACACAGTCGAAAGCATGGCCAGACTTAAAAAATTATAAACCCACATCTATAAATCATTGAGTCCGCTCCTCCAATAGCTATCAGTGCATCAACCCATCGCATATCAGCATTCCACCACACCGTCACTTAACCTTCTCGAAATGTGAATAGCGATTAAATCTCCACCGTCCATTTCTTTCTCCGATCCAACAGCCAATGTCTTTTCGCACTCAACAAAACTTGCACGACACTCCTCCATCATTGATCTGCGCTTAGTGGATCTGATAGTATTGTTAGAGCCTATATTTGCCTCAGGCTGAAAAGACAAGGTTCTAGGTCCACATCAAACCACGCTCAGCCTCGTAGCTAGCCCTACGAGGACAGGAGAGGGCTCTCTCTGGGTCGATCTCAGCAGAAGACAAGCGATGGGGCTCGAGATGATTGAAATAAAAGCTAATTTTAGGCTAGGTATGAAGTACAAGGGTTTGATTTGAGTTTTTGGGGGTTTTTTGCTGGAAACAAGGAAAGGAAAATTGGGCTCGGGGATGAGGCACAGTTTCTGCAGAGTTCTGATTGGGGCAAGGAAGGCAATCGTTTTGATGCTTTAAATTGAGTGAATGGATAGATCAAACTGGTGAGGAGCTAAGGAGAGCAAGAGAGTCTCAAGAATTCTCCTTAAATAGATGAAAACATGGAAATTTAAACAAATTCAAAGGAAGAGCATAACAGTTAATGGATTCTACCTTAATCACTCATTTGTTTAAATTCAAAAGAAAAGACAGTAAAATGATACACATAACACTAATGAACTTGTGCGTAGCGATTTTTGCAAGAGACTTTTGGAGGCCTTCTGGGTGTCCAAATTGGGCACAGGATAGCTTGTTGGAAAGGCCTTTGAGTCTACTTTCCAACCCAACTAGAATTTTTTAATTTTGAGTTCATATTCTCTGCCATAAATAAAATCTCCCAAGACGGGTCAAAATGTGCCAAATGAGGCTGCCTAAAGGTAGAGTGCTGTTACAGTCAACTTTTGAATGCCTTCCTCAACTCCAAATTGAGCTCATGATAGCTCATTGGAAAGCTATTTGTGTCTAGTTATCATTTTACTCATCAAAAAAGTCAGTTGGCTGACCAAGCTAGGATAAATTTTTTTTTTTCCCAAGGTCACTTCATAGGTGCATCAATTCTCTCGAGAAATATGAACTTCGTAGTAGTATCTGCATTGCAATCCTTCACTAGTTGTACCTCGGCCCACCTTGTCAAATAAATAGCTTCAATGATTATGCATCTTGCATCAGTTTTCTTTCTTGGTGGGTTAATAGGTCCCACAAAGTCAATAGCACATTTGCCAAATTCTTTCAACATCACCTGTGGCACTAAGGGCATCTCATCTCTTCTAAATGGATTTCCTATTCTTTGGCATACATCACATGCTCGAAAAAAATCTTCTGCATCCATATGTATTGTGGGCCACCATAACCCAGCTCTCAATATTTTCTACGTAGTGGCCTTTCCTACATAGTGTCCACTCGCAACTCCTCCATGAGCTTATGAAAGAATACTATACCTTTCATGTTTAGGGACGTATCCACGTAGTATTTCATCTGGTCCCATTTTGTACAAGTGTCCTGTAATCAAAGAGAAATCAGCTTCTTTGAATACTAACTGCTTCTTTTGCTACATAGTGTACTCTGTAGGCACCATTCTAGTGGCCAAAAACTGAATAATATCCACGAAGTGATCATTCACGACCCTGATTACGAATAACTGCACGTCGGGTAGGTTATCCTCCATAATTGTGGGTTCTTCTCTTGTCTCCAACCTCGACAGATGATCAGGCCTGACATTCAATATTCCTAGTTCGCCTACAACCTCAAAGTGGTACTCGTGGAACAATAACAACCATTGACATATTTTACTTCCTAAAATAGGCTTATTCACCAAATATTTCAGTACAGACTGATCAATGAACATCTTGAAATGTGCTCATAACAAGTAGTGCCTAAAATTATGTAATGCATACACCGTGGCTAATCGTTCTTCTGTAATGGTGTGGGGAAGGGTTCATGCAGACACGCATGATTTAATTTTCTCAAGTCAACTGAAATTTTGATCTCTGCTTTTGTCTTCTTTTCCTAAACTACCATGGGACTTACCCATTCAGACTCTTTGACAGGTTTGAAGATCCCATATTTGATCATTTTATATAACTCCCCCTTTTACTTTTTCCTTGTATTTCAGATTAAACCTATAGGGCCATTGCTTTACTAGCTTCGCTTCAGGTTTCATGGGAATCCTCATAACTCCTAGGTGCCCTAATAGGCCATTCAATTCAGTAAATTTCTTGGGGAAGAGGACTTGGTACTCATGTAGCAGCTCTGTAATATTGCTAATTGTGTCTTCCTCCTAATAATCTCCAATTGTTGTAAATTTTGGTTCTTCTTTTGATCCAATATTTACCTTCTTCGTTTTTACAGGCTTCACTATATTGGGTATTTTAGGTTCTGGTCCAACAAATTTGTGGTGTCCTTCTGATTCTGCAATGTCAATATTGCGTGGATCCTCATCATCTTCTTCTGCAATCACATTATAGCACTCTAGTGCTTGCTCCAACTATGCAGTCCAATCAATTTTCTTCCATGTTAGCGAAGTTGTGTTCTCAAAAAAATAATTCTCTAACTTTCTAAATGGTTGAATCTATGCATGGACAATCATCTTCAAAACTAAATGTTAGTATGAACCCTTCAACTAAATCTATCAAATTCACAGTTCCATGTCGCAATTCTGTCTCAAGATACAAACTCATAGGAATTGTTTCTAGTGTGTGGATAAACCCACGTACCCACTCTTGTTCTGGAACCTCCTTCCAAACTGAAGTGTAATGATAAATATGCCCTGACTCGTTATGATCATACTTTACTTCGACTCCTGTATCTGCTAGCCTAAATCTGATCCACATCAGCCTTTGATACTTCTCCCAACTTCCTATATTCCTTTTATGAGTACCCCACCATCTAGCAGGTGTAGATCTCAGGGCTACATCAAAAGCTTGCAACCTCTATTCTTCTAGTATTTATCTTTTGTATTCAACAAGAAAAAGGCTTAAATCTCCTATTCCATCATAATAAGGAAGATTACATACTTCCAAAGTTATGCAGCGAAGTGATTTTGTGATTCTGGAACATCGTCTAGTAGATACTTCATGTAACTTGTTATGCCAATTTTCTAGTTCTTTCTCAAAATCTGAAGTACAAGAAATGTACCATTCCCAGCTTAGTTTACCTTCTGCAGTGGGATTAATCCAATCTTCCTCCTTAGTTGTCATATGATAAATGTTGTTGACATCTGTGTCACAGTATTCATCCTGGACAGGCTTTGTATAACACACTCCTTCTGATGGGTCTAAAGGAACAATGACCCTCAGATTGTCTTTTTTGAACACCATTTGTTTCTACTTCAAATTGATTACGCAAAATTATCTAAATACCAATCCAATCCAAGTAGCGTCGGATAGGGGTTGTTACCATCTACAATTTCAATCACCTCGAAGTCTACAATGGCACACACTCCTTCAATATCTACTATAATACCAGGTAACCTTCCCATAGGGAGGATCTTCTTTTGCTTGGCCATCCTCAACTAGCTCAACGACCATTACAACTTTGGTCTTCCCATTAAATCCTAAGTTTTCTTAGGTAACACATTGGGATCAGATCCTAAGTCTAGGATTAGCTGATTCATATCATATTCCCCTATTTGCGCAGTTAGTCTCCTTTCCTTCCCTATTCTCTTCTTATGATGATGTGAATTGTTTACTAAACATAGATTACTTTGTGGCACTTCTTTATCAGTGCAAAAGTCTATCAGATCTTAGAGTCCTTCAATAGCCTTCTCATTCCTCAACAGCTTCATGCAAGTCTGTAAGAATTACTTTAAAATACTTGGATCTAATTCTTGTGTCAGAGTAGATACTTTGTCGCAACCCTTCTTTGGCATTAACTTTGGTTGCACATTAAACGTTGAAGCCCCTACATCCATGAATCTTCGCTTCGCCTCAATGAACGTTTCTTTTTTCCTTCTGAATACTAAACACTGTGTATTTTTCTATGTTCTTTCTTACCAATGTATCTTCCATTTTCTTTTTGCCTTCTACTTTATCGTTTCCTATCGTAGATCTACTCCTTGTTACGATGTTGAAGTGCAGTTCATCTTCCCTTGGTTCAAGGGTCATCATTTGCAAATTTTGTGTGGGTTGTTGGTTCCTTTTTTCCTACATATTTTTCATAAGGACCAGACATTCTTCTATCACATGATAAAAATATCTGCAGTACTTACAAGTTGTAATAGGATTTTGACAATCTCTTGTAAAATGACCTGCTTTGCCATAGTTATAACAATGGATATGTCCACATCCTCAACCAGATCCTCCTCCTTGTCCTAATCCTCTTCCTTAGACCTCCTCAACCAACCTGTTGTCCTTGATCCTCATGTGCACGTCCTTCATCTTACATTCTGTAAGCATCAACACTACGCTTCATTATCAAGTCATATCTTCGACAATTTTTCTCATCGGGTCCTGCCGATTTACAAATGTTTCAAAACAACTTCCTTGAGGTCTGTAGATATTTCTACAACAAATAGCACTTGTTAGAGCAATTTTGATTGCTAGTTCTACAAATCTTGCACCATAGGATTGATCCTAGGTTTAATGGATTAGGTGCTCCACTAACCAAGTAATCTCTGAATATAGGGAATTGTTCCTTAGAATGGCCTTTTGCTTTACACTTTATGCACCACACTTATTATATAACTTCTTTACCTCTCTTGAAATCTTGGATTCCAAGGTCAAATTTGATAGTATCTGATGTATTCTTGCATGATTATCTCCTATCGATGAAGTTTCCAACTTTATTTCAATTTCTAGAGCTTTGTCTTGGGTTGATATCTTTTGTTGTGTCAAGGGTAATCTGATATGTGGCAACAACGCAGCTACAAACCACTCCTTATGCTGCTCTGGGGGCATGTTAAAACTTACTTGTCCCATTAGCACCTTGGATCATTGATCCAACTCCCAAACAAATTCATTAGGCATATGTTTGATTTCCTTTAGCTCAGTAATGCATTGCGACTCTGACTTTGTCTTTTAAAACCTTGGTATCAGCGCTTTCTTAATATCATCCAATGAGGCATCCTGATTAGTTTAATACTTCATGTACAATGTCAGTTCTCTTTCTCACAACACTGTAATGAGTTGTGCCTTCTTTACATCTTCATCATTAATCTATCTTGATTTCCATACCGCTTCAGCTACAAACCAGAACTGCTCTACATCCTTTGATCCAAGTCCTCTAAAAATAGGTATTTTAATGTAATCATCCATTCTTCTTGAAGGGTTAGGGGGAGGGGGAGGGTGTGTAGGGGAATTAGTGGGAGGGGGATGAGGGGTAAGGGGAGTAGAGGGATGGGGGAACCCAAATATGCCCTGATTATTCTTAGCTCCTAACTACGATGCACCTTCAGATTGGGAAGGTGAATGTCGTGAGGTTGTGGGGTGACTTCCTTCTTCTTCACTCTTAGATTCACCTAACAAGAGACTATAATCAGTCTCAATAAAGTTCTTCGGTCCACGATTCACTCTGTATCACTTTCCACTTTGCATAGACCAAGTTCCTGGTCCAGGCATATTAATCTGATTTCAATCATGGCATGCCCTTTTCACACAAAGGCATATTAATCCACAACTTTAATGAATTTAGATACTTACCTCATGGTCCCTTAAAGAATATTATCATAGCTTCACAGTCGTGTATATGCCAAATTTAGTGATAAATCCTCCTAGGACACTATCAATCCAAAAATCAACAACTCTTAAGAGGTTGTTGTTGGTATCCTTGAGTTATTGTATTAATTCAGGGCTTCACACAGTAGACTCGTCATTTTTAAAACAAGTCTTGTTCTCGGTCAACCTTGATACCCATTCATATAGTTCATTAGCAAACTACGTGAGGAAAATCTTGCGTTGTTCTGTGAAAATATATCTTTGCAACTAGGCTTCAGTTTTCTTGAGCTATGAAATTTCATTCTTTCTGATTTACCCAATCTTATATTTCCTTTGTTGATGGATTCCACATCCATATGTCCCTCAAATAGATCTTGGTCCCGACAACTGAACCATTTGTTGCTTTGGTTGGGCTTGACCTAGGTTCGGTTCAGACTTCACACCAACAAAACCCTCAGACACCAGCCCTTTCAGCAACAACCTGTAACCACATCGCAGTCTCACCTGAGGTGGCTATGGGTGGTTGCAGAACAAGGTTTCTGTAGCCTTAAGGGACTGCACAAGGTGGCTTTTACTTTGATTTTCTATATTTTTCTTAGTCTTATGGAATACATATCACTACTTGTTGTATAAATTAACTACTTACTTCGTCACATTCAGTCTAACATACACATATCATAGAACAATATAAACTGCACCATCATAACATTTACTTGCAATCATTACTTCACATAACAAATAGAAAGAAAACATAACAAAACATATGAGTACAAAATATTTCTCAAAACTTCTGCTTTTAATTAAGATGAATCTCTTCAATACATTCATCTTCTCGACCTGCGTGCATAGCTACAGGTGGTCTATGCACTAAGCTGCAAATAATTCCAAGGTCTCCGGACAATCAGCTGTGGAGCCTTTCCTTAAGGCCCAAACCACAGACTAAAAATAGAAGATACAATCATTTGTGTTCATCAAATTTGTCTTTATTTTTTGTGGCAAAGAATTACATCTCTTTATATACACTACATCACTACAAAACCATGGTCCACATACCATGGGATCGACAAAACAATCACATAAAACTCTGATACCCATCACAAAATGAGGGGCTTCGACCCACCCCAAAGCCCCTAGAACACCACATAGTAAATATAGCTTCACGGTACCCTACACTCCATACCTCAAAATGTATAGACTTTGACTAAAATTGGACCAAGTTGGGTCGCGCCATATTCGCGTAGTTCCAAGGAAAATTTAAAACAAATTGGTTAGGACCATATATCATCAAGCACATCTCTAATGGTGGTGCAGTTCAACTCGCAAAGTTAAATGGTTAGTTGATTGCAGGACGAGTGAATGGTAGCAGATTGAAGGTATACAGGGACGACCTTGAACTTGGAGCTTCACACTAAAGGATGAAAGTAGAAGAGTCTTAGTGCCACTTGCAGTTAAAAGTGGGCATTGGACTATAAACTACTCCGCAGAAGGGAACTTCACTAAAGGAAGATTAATGCGCGATATGTGGGAGTATGTTGAAGTCTGAAATAATTGTGACGAATGAAGGATTGTTGCACCACAAGGGAAGGTTCATCAAAGTTCACCATAAATATGATCATTGGAAGGAAAAAGTTTTTGTTAAGGGGCGTGGAATAAATGCATTTATGAGGCATAGTTGGTTGGATCTAGCATTATATCTACATTGAATGAGCAAGATCTAACCTATTTATGGAGTTCATAACTAAAATTTGCTATAAAATCCATGTCTTGCTCCACATTTTATACTTTTCTATCTAGAGAATTCAGTTTGATAATTTGCAACCAAGTATGAGACAAGTGTGCTGTGTATGTCTAAGAGAAGTTTCAAAGAGATTGATAGAGTGTTTGTAGAGAAAAGGCTAGCAGGAATCATGGAAGCCTAGATTGGTAAATCCATAACATCAAGTGTACCTGTGTCCCTAAGGCACATGAGGTCACTGCGAAAACAAGTAGCCATGGAAGAACAACCAAAAATAAGACAAGAACAGAGACCAGATGAAGCCTCTAGAGTAGAGCTAAGGACATCCCTGGGAAAGAAGGTAGCAAAAGAGAAGCAAACAAAGAACAAGTAGGATAAGAAACATGCGCAGAAGGTGAAGAAACTTGTGCAGTAGAAAGAACTAGAACAAATACATGATAGTGAGGAGGAAACTGAGATACAACAGATGGAGACAAAGGGCGAAAAAATTCCCTCTGTGTTGCCACCATATTTTCCACCAAGTAAACCAGGTGCCAAGCCGATTAAAGATCCCAAAGATGTGAAATTCAACACTTTCACACCGTTGCTACCAGAAAAAGTGCCATTTGAAGGAGAATTACTGGAAAAATTTCCGTAATTGAAGATGGAGGATTGGGACTTCAGTGATGGAAGTATGTATCTGCAGTTCGATCCAAGCATGTACCTACAACAGGTATAATATCCAGAGAGTAGAGTTACAAGGTTGGAGCCACACCAGTGGGATCAGGGATTGGAGAGATTGGGCTTGTTGAACATGTTAAATGTTCCACACTTCGGTAGAAGCATGACTGACACAACCTATGTTTGACAATTGTTGGTATTAGTGCATGACGGATGCCACTGGCTAGGGAAGAGGATCCTGATTGATGAAATGGTGATATGAAGGATTACTAGATTTCCATACCAAGGAAAGGACCCCACCGAAGAGTTCGGCAACAAAAACCAAGACAAGGCAGTAGCAAAAACCATGAAGGACAAGTTTGGGATAATAAAAAATTCGCGAGGTTACGATATTAACTCCATCAGTGACCAAGGGGTGTGCTTCACCATACACATCTTAGCTATAAAGGTAATGAGGAAGTGTAGAGAAAACGAAGTCCCCATGACCGTGGTTTCCTTGGCAGCGCAGTGCAACATCGGGGTTCAGTTCAATTGGGCCAGATATTTATGCAGGGAATTTTTGGAGGAATATCGAGAAGCACAAGAATAGGGTAAGACATTTCACCATGTGTGGTTGATATTGATCATTGCATTGTTAGCATGGAAGGAGCCGAAGGATTCACACTTTCGTCAAGTTGAAGTAGATGTATGCAAAGCCATGTGATATGCCTCACTCTGGAATACCAAGGAGCCATCTCACACACACGAGAACAAGATCTTCTTTGTACTGTTGCAAATAGACTTGCACATGGTGGTGAACCAACATCCCGGGCTATCACCAAGTTTGTATGATGAGTATTGCAATATAGTAAAGTTTAAGGTAGACTTTCACAAGGTATATTTAAAGGCTCGGAAGGATCCGATGGAGACATGGAATCCTTTGCCATATCTGTTCATTGAAGATGACCTTCTTAGGATAATAAAACACTGGCCAGTAGAGTGGATGACTCCAACCATAAAAGACATTGAAGGAGATAATTACACCTCATAACATGTGGGTCCAAGTGGAAAGGAAAAAGGAAAATCTATAGAAGAGACAGAGCTAGAGCAGGAATAGGGTACTCGGGACCCTCTCAGTGAGGTAGAGAAAACAAATGAATCCCCTCTCATCATCAAGAAAAGGATACCTACAATGACTACGGTGAGTGCAAGGAAGACGCAGAAGGTAGACAAATATAAGGGCACAATACCACTTGTCCTTACTGATGGGGACATTGACAAAATTGGAGAAAAAGTCCAAGAATTAATAGCTGAAACATGAAAAAAGATTGATAATTGCTATAGAGTGCTCTTAACAAATGTTCAACAAGGTATTGCAGAATATAAGGCACTGTCATAGATAGCCAGACAATCGAAACAGGGAGATCAACCAAGGAGGCATCTCACACACACGAAGAAGAGTCACTGGTAGATAAGGTCATGAATCTCGACCTCGCAATAAGGGATTCAAAGATGAATCTCTTTAATACATTCAACTTCTCGACTTACATTCACAGTTACAGGTGGTCTGCGCACTAAGCTATAGAATCTTCCAAGGTCTCTACGCACTCAGCTCTGGAGCCTTTCATTAAGGCCCAAACATAGACTAAAATCATAAGATAGAATCACTTGTGTTCATCGACTCTGTCTTCCTCCTCAACAAAGCGTTACATCTCTTTATATACAATACATCTCTACAAAACCATGGTCCACATACCATGGGCTCAACAAAACAATCACATAAAAACCTAATACCAGTTACAAAATGAGGGGCTTCGACCCACCCCGAAGCCCCTAGAACACCACACAGTAAATATAGGTTTGCGGTACCACGCACTCTGCTCCTCAAAATGTGGAGTCTTTGACCAAAATTGGACCAACTTGGGCTACACCCAACAACTCTTTGTTGAGAGGACAAGTGGCACGAGATTGTAGCGCTAGACGTTGGATGCAACCTTGACTTTGACAGTGGATTGTGGACTTCCTGAGAAGGAGTTGAATCTTGGCACTACTTTTTCGGGTGGAGGTGTGAGCCTCTCGATTCCCTTGTTTATTAATCTAGGCTTTGTATAATTTTATTTGCTAGTCAAGAAAACGCAAATATGTGTATATGTATATATCATTGTAAATACTTTATCGAGTTGGATTTATAAAGCTCCATAGACAATGTGATTATTTGTTGGGTGAACCAAATGTGTATGTGTGTATATGTGGTCATTATTGCAAATATCATAATGAGTTATGTTATAAAGCTCTAGTAAACGGTATGATTTGCATGTTTCAACAATGATCATTGTAAATACTACTACAACCTTGTTGTACCATTATTTAGCAATCATGTAGTTATGATGCTTTTATATGGCCTTGGGCAGTCCTTTCCCATTCAAACTTGGTCATTTATCAAAAAAAATATAATTCCATACGTGATTCTTCCCTTATAAAATCATGTGTACATGTGGGTACCATAATACCAAACCCACGTACATAATTTAAAATATGAAAAGAATAAAATATTTCTGATTTCTCAGACGGGGCTTATGGGATTCACTGAAAGGCCACTTATAGGAGCTCGTGGCCTAACTGAATCAAATAATTTTTGGTGTTATTTATACACCTCATGGGAAGGCCTAAAACAGGGAAGGATATATGATATTAACATTATAGTCCTTTTGTCCCCAGATCAAGTATGATTTTCCCTGTGCCTCATGCACTCACAGTTATAGGAAACCCTTGTTTCCTTGCAGAGATGTTCATCTTCCATTATATGACATATTTTTGCACATATTGAGGTGATCTTTGAGGTTTTGGCTAAACGGATCTAGAGGAAGGTTCATTGGTGTCGTGGTTGGATCAGGTTGTACTCTTCCACTCCTATTTGCTGCTATAAAAAAGGTCTGTCTTGTTCCTGAAATTTTGTGATATCATGTTTTTATAATTCATGTCTAAAATATCATGCTTTATATATCTATACTTGATGATCTAACATGTTTAATATGCACATTATTTGAACTACTTGCTATGTATATGCTTCTCTGGTTTGTGTTGCAGGTTTGAATGCATTGGAGGAAGTAGAGACTTTGGACCCTACAGGATCGACATCAAATGTAGGACCTACGTGTATTCTTCCTAAACCCAAATATAGTAGTTTTCATAGTTTTCTTGCTTGAATGAGTGTTTATTTTTTATATTCTACCTTCGCTCTATTAAGGTTGTCAACCCTTACCTAAGGGAGGTTTCTCCTGCTAATAGAATTGCCGACTTCGCTGGGGAATACAGTCTTGTATTTCCTAGAAGGGTTGCTTTATTCTTGATCTGGGATCTCTTATCTTGGTTCTTGATTTTTCCAGTCTTATTGATTCATTTGTAGTCTGGGCATTCATTTTGCTATTTTCGATCAGGCCTGTACCTTTTATATTTGCCTCGTTTTTTGCATATATGCATTTTTCTGGGAAAATTTGAACTTTTCAAAATTGTTCCTCTAGTTTCGGGAAGTAGCCCAGATTTCCTATTTTTTTGCAGTCATTTGCAATCTCAAATGATATAGTTTCTTGTTGGTGTCAGTTTCTTTGTCTCTTTTTGCAAAAATATTTTTTCAACCTAGGGTTTGATATTTTGTGAAGTTTTGTACTTTTGAGTTTGGATTTTAGATCTTTCTTGTAAAGTTTCTAACTGTTCTATGCATCTGAAATAGAGAGTTGTTTTTCATCTTGCCTTATGATCCAATCTTTTCATTGCTTCATTCACGTTCCTGACGTTGCCTTTTTGTTTCTTCTTTCTTGTTTGAGAAAGGTCTTTGCAATTTTGGTTCAGTGAAATATTTTGGTCCTTTGAAATCTTTTGGTATTATCATTTCAATGATTGTTTATGGCTAGTGAACTTTGGTACATTTTCACTTGATTTTGATCTTGAGGTCATTGATTTCTTTCCCTTCTTGAAACTTTTATTCAAAGTCCTTAAAATAAAAAGAAAAACATTTTTTTTCCTTTACTTTCTTTTGGTTTTTGGTTTTGATAATTTTTCTTATGAAAAAATGTGTGAATCTTTGTTTGAATTTGGAATTTGCTTCACATGGGATATCTTTTCTTGGATATTTGTTTCTCCTTGTCTGGTTAAATCTTGGCTTTTGGTCTTTGAAAGAACACATTTTTTTGTTTAGAGCATTCCATAAAATATTGCACTTAGGAATTCTAGTATGCATTAGGTAGTTTTCATTAATTTTAAGCATTTTAGTCTCTTTTGATAGATGTTGAGTGTGTGAATGCAAAAAAAGAAGAAGGAGGATTTTTTCCTTTATTAAGTTCCTCGTAGAACCTTTGTAGAAATCACTTTTCATTGAAGAAAAAGAGTTTCCTTTTCATGTATCTAGGTTTTCTATTGATTTCTTTAGAGTCAAAACACCATCAGTTGCACTTCTGTTTTCCTATGTCCTAAAAAACAACCACCTAAAATAAGCACTTAATTAAAATGAAGTAGACTTTTATTTTGCCATAGATAAATCAACTAATCTAGGAAATTTAGGGCCTTGGAATAGGTCTATGGAGAGTAAACTCTCCAAGGCCACTCTTAACTGAAACATAGAAGTTGATTAAAGAGCGCAAAATCTAGTCTCATTAAATTTTCCGGTAAATCCCTTCTAGAACATGAATTAAGCATGAGGACGAGTGAAGACACAGAAAGAGAGATACCTAGTCTCCTAACTGTTTGATCTCACACCCATGAGTGTTACTCCCAGCCTCTGATTACGAACTGGTGACCTTAGTTGCCTATCCTATGGACCACATAGGTGACTACAGGGGGGAATACCTGTGGTACCTGAGACAGACGTTGTATCAATTTCATAGTACTTCTCGACGGTTCCCTTGTGAAGCTTGGGTACTTGCATTGGTAAAGGCTATTCTCTGGAGGTAAGCGTAACTGTTTCTGATACCTTCGTTGGTAGGCTTGGGCCATAATTATCCCAAACTATATCTGGAAGGTCCTTATATTCACTTTCTTATGTTTTGGTTTTCGGTCCTCATCACCTGGAGCAAAAATACTTGGAAGTTGCTTGTTTCGTTGTATCTTTAGGGACTTTATAGTGGAGTTCTCTTTTCTCTTTGTATTTTAATATCAAAGAAATATTAAATAATATTCTCCAAAATAAATATTATTTAATGATTTACATTTGTTGTTGGGTTGTTGGATTTAGATGAAAATGTCAATATGTTTTCATGCATGCAATTGACTTCATATAGATGCCCAATATGATTTCTCTATTATCAATATGGTTAAAAAATTCCACCCTCAATACCTTATTGACATTGGTTCCTTAATGACAAGGATTGCCATGACAATATTATTGGTACCTAAGGAACTCTTATACGTGTTCCATGAAATAATTTTTATGTATTTTCATCACAAGATAAAGGTGCCCAATCGAAAGTTCTTGGTTTGAACATATAATAATATTGGACTATTATCTCTAGATTATATTATTTCTATACAATTTCATTCATTTACTTGTATTTAAATATAGCATTTGAGGGTGTTTGAAAGATTTATTCTAAGGTGATTTCAAAAAAAATATCTTTGTGAAAGTTTAAGGGTTACCCCTTCAAATCCAAGAGCTAGTTTGAGGCCTAAAGTGGGAAGGTTTTCCAAAGTATTTCTAGGGTTCCATGTCATTTTTCCCTAACTAGGAATGACTAGAGGTGTAACATAACATTGACATCGATAGTGTTTTGGTTGACATTGATCAACACGGTTTTCAGAGATTATTGAAGATTGGAGATGTTGTTGTTGCATGCATGTTGAACAGATCACATTAGGCCTAGCCTGATTTTTTTTAAAAATGAGGTCCGAATATAGTTTGAGGATGTTGGGGCCTCTGACAAGTGGTGGATTTCAAAGATAGGAGTATGGATTCGTACTGGTAGTGGGCAACAAACAATTGAAAAAAAGTTGGGGCTTTCTAGCTATTGGTGGCCCACAAACTATAGTTGGGGTCATATGTCATAATTGGTAGTGGTTAGCAGATCTACATAAATATTTTCTTGACAAATAATAGAAAATTAGAGTAGGGAAGCATCAGTAGGGTGGTTTTTGTCCCCTTTAGGTTTTCCACTAGTAAAACTTTGTGTCTCCTTGTGCATGTTTTTATTGATATTTGTTATGGCATTTTGTATGTTAAATTTATGTTGAACTTACATATTTAAAATATATTGAATAATGTATTTTTACCAGTCATTTAGCATTGTGGAGAAATTTTTTGAAATTATATGAACCCTAGCATTAATGATTCACCCCCCTTGAGTAGTGATCTGATTTCCAATAAGTGGTATCTGAGCAGGTACCTTTGTTGCATCTTAATCATTGGAAGGTGGATCTGGGTGAATAATGGGTTATCAAGATGCTTCACTACTTAATGCCACAAATTTTCGATCATGGAGAGGGAAGGTAAAGTCTGAAATTTCTGCATGAGGATCTGAAGTTTGTAAAATGGTGACAAATGGTTATGATGATAAACATTTTTCACAACAAGCTCAACTATTGGATGCATAAGCTATATGTGTAATGTATTATAATCTTTATGATCAAGATAATGAGAAAATCACAGATCTCAATACTACAAGAGAGACCCAGGATAGGTTGCATACATTTCATGGATAAGAAAATTGGAGAAATGATGAAGGAAAAGAAATATTGGTTAACGGTCAAGATCAACTATGCTCAACATTGATAGAGATAGAGTAGATCTCAGTAGGAAATAGAGATTTGAAAGAGATTCTCTAAATAATTGAAGAGGAAGAGTAACATTTCAAGATAGAAATTATGGATCTAAAAACCGAGTTGGAGGAAGTAAGGATATTTGAAGAGAAGATTGGAAGCCAACTACAAGATCAGATTAGTCATTGTGAAAAATTAAAAGTAGAGTTATTTTTAGAAAAAGAAAAACGTGAAAATAGTATATCTAGCTCAAAGGGAGGCAATGAAACAATAATCGAAAATGCTAAAACAAAACCTTGTAGAAGCAAAGGGAACCAACATCAAAACTGGGAGCTAAATATTGTGTCAAGTAAAAGTGTTGGTGCTTCAACTATAAAAAAAATTGGACACATTTCAACTTATTGCAAAGATACAACGATTAAATCTTCCCAACAAAGCAAGCGACCAAAAAATTAATATTCTCAAAGAATGGTCTCATCATCCACTAGTACAAAATGACTAATTAATTACTAAAAAAACAACTAAAATTTGCATATAA
Organism: Pinus tabuliformis; assembly: GCA_031772625.1. Taxonomy (NCBI): domain Eukaryota; kingdom Viridiplantae; phylum Streptophyta; class Pinopsida; order Pinales; family Pinaceae; genus Pinus; species Pinus tabuliformis. Next base: position 690,914,554 of record CM062810.1, read on the forward strand.
ACGACCACTTTTCAATCAGTGACCAATAGTAGCTAATTTACAGTATCTTATAATGCGACCAATTTTTAGTCATTTTTAGCTTAGTCATTAATTGATTGTCTCAATTTTATCGTCTAGTAGTATATTGTTTGGTCAATTTAATGTTCTTAAATTGAAAACATAAATTATAGACTGGAGTTGCTAAACTTATGAAGTGTAGGTGCACTATATATGGTAGAAGGCTTTCCTTTAGTTTGTAAGATGATGGATATGTTTGTTTTGGGATTTTCGTTGTTATCTAGATTCCTATTAGAGTTAGATTTTTACAAATTAATAAGTGGAAGTTAAGCTACTGTTAGATTAGTCTACCAGGTCATATCTATATTGAGTATTATCTAAAATATCTTATGTTTTTCATCCCAAACCTATCTAAACACCTTGCTACTATAAAATAGAGTATTGAAATTCAAATTATTCTTACGATCATTCAAAAGCTTGTCTACAAAATATATACAAATTTTGATTCTAAAGAACATGAAAGTAATCTTCTAATTGTTGGCTACAAAGTAGATACAAGTTCTAATTCTAAAAGCATAAAAATATTGACTTTAGTTAAGGGAAAAACATTGAAGAACTAAACCATTAAACAGCTGTACGCACAAAAGAAATAATGAAATGGTAAACGAAATAACTGAGTTATAACGAAATGATGAAAACAACGAAGTAAGGAAACTAAACGAGAATGCAGTGATAATGCGATAACAAAAAGTGATTAAATGAAAGCAACATAAAGCATTGAAATGAAATAAACTAAAATTTTGACTATTTTCAGGGGCCCTCCACATCCAATAGGTGTAAATAAAACTCACATTCGCATTGAATCATAGAAATGTAACTTCAATTTAATATGAGAACAAAGGTCTGCTTCACAATTCTTCAAAAATTAACTATTACTTCCTCTCCTCTCCTTTATAGAGGGTACATACTTATATATAAAATGTGTGCTCAACAGTTTGTGACTTCTACGCTTACATGTCTATTAATCAATCCTTATTCAAATTTGAAACTAAACAGAAAAAGTGTTATCTCATCGATTTTCTATTTGGAAAGCAAATTAGAGAAACGTGATGCATTTGGACTTCTGCTGCTGCGTGTTTGGCATGTTCCTTTGACCGCACCACTGTGTGATTCCTTCAGTGAATTGACTCGAGTGAATAGCAGGAAATACATGAGGGGATCGATCTTCAACTACCCATGTGCTTATTTGCTTCATTGGTACACCAGAACGCCGTAGACCATGGAGCTAGCTACAGATTTATAAAATAGCTACAAAACCATGTTAATTCTATAGCTAATGCATTCTTTAACATAACAATAAGGCACATTAACGAATATGAAAAATAAGACATATAAGAGTTTTTACCTTATCAAAGTCTATGATTTGCTACTTTTATTGAGTTGATAGTGATGATGAAAATGAGGAAAATGGAGGGAAAAGGGTGTCAAAACAAAATAGCTATGGAAATCTACATATATTTAGTCATAAATTTGGTCATAGATTTAGTCATTAATTTCCACAATTAATGACCAATTATACAACAAAATATATTACTATATGATCATTCGAGAAAACCAATTAATGACCAAAGAAATATGACCAAAATGTTGGCCGTGTTATAAGATACTGTAATTAGCTACTAATAGTCATATATATGCAAATATTAATCATCGGTTGAAACCAATTAATGACCAAAGAAATATGACTACATTTTGGTCGTGCTAGAAGATACTGTAAATTAGCTACTAATATATATATATATAGTTACCATTTGTAATCATAAATTTATCATTTGCAGTAATCATTTTTCGTTTTTCGGTAGTTTCATATTCATTATATAATGATTAATTTAGTAGTTTATATTCATTTCATTTAATTTCATTAATAGTAATTATAAACGACTAATTTAGTTATGTATTCATTTTATTTGTGTTCATCATTAATCAAGATAAATTACTAATTTATTAGTTTTATATTGATTTTATGTGTTCATTATTAATCAACATAAATTAATTAAAATGATTTAAAAATTTCATACAATGTGCTTGCTCATCTAATATGAAAACACAAAGTTGCATATGTTAATTACAATACTAAACAAAATCAAGTGCAACTATAAACTATTTCAACCAGATAAATTATATTGTATGAAATGTTAAGTATTACAATATAAGTTTCCAACTTAATATTGGTTGGACTACAATTTACACATGAAATGATGTTTCATCACTACAAAACATTATCATTGTGTTGTCAAGGCATTGCAAGTGAATTCACCAACTCCAAAGACTTGACCACCAATCTCTACGTGTGTATCCTAAGCAAGATATTGGCTCTAATGGTATCACTAGACCAATTCTCTTCTCTCTCTCTCTCTTTTCATTTGTTTCTCCAGTGTTATTGCTCTCCTCTCTCTTCAATTCTTGCTTCTTGCGATCAATACTGAGTTCCTTTTCTGAAAACAAAATAAGATACAATACAAAGTGTAAGACCTGAAAGACAATGAACACTAAAATATAAAATAAAGTAGACTATAAAGAGTTTATATGACATATTCATCAACATCAGCAATGTCAAAGCCATTTTTCCCCATACAAGTAAGAAACTTGAACAAGTTTTCTTCAGTTGGGCGATAGTGGTCACTATAATGTGGCTAGATGACCTGTATAAATAAAGAAAATAAAATGTCACCATAAAAAAGAACACCTTAGTAACCCAGTATTCAAACTTCAAGGAAAGCTTAAGCATAATCATGTCAACTAAGTTACATGCTAGAAAGCTCAAGCCGTAGATAACTGTGAAAACAAATAATTTGAGGTGTGATGTTTAATCCTTATCGTTTTATTCGTAACAACATTTCATTTTCTAACGTATGAGCTTGTTCAAGTATATAAACAACATGCTCTGAAATAAAAACACGAAAGTAAGCTTTTCTGATCGCCATGAAAATATTTTAACAAAAAATAGCTACAAGAATTCCAATCAATAGTGTGTAATACTAATTTCATCTTCAAGCTTTGGTTGTTTTTTAAATGGACATGATACCAAGTATTTTCAATTTCATAGTTAAAAGAAAAAACAAAATCAAAAGAAAAGTCAAAAATATAATCAAACAATAAAGAGAGGATATCATGGACTGAACATTGCAATTATAAAAAAATTGTTTACCTGTCCATATATGTCGTGTCTTCCATTCCTAAAAAATTTGTTTGCCCAAGATAACCATGAGGTGAAAGAATCACAACATTAAAAACTGTAGGAATCCCTACTAGAAACATTTCGAAAGTCAATGGCTCAGGTTCTTGAAGGATCTCTAACAAAAAATGAATCATAGCAAAGACATGCTCTACATTGTCTCCCCATCCTTTTTCCAATCACATTTCTTGTAACCTGCCCACAACGGAGTCAAGTAACAATCAAAGGAAGGAATTGATTTTTTTTTTTTTTTTTTTTATTATCTTATAATTTTATAAAAATTGAATCTGATTTGTTTTAGGAACATATTAATTCATATTTAAAGTCTTTCTGACATATGAGAAGGTATCAATCAAGTAGGACATCAGAAAAATCGACCTCAATGAGGTCCTCAAACAATTTCTACAATATCAATATATTTCTTGTTGTGATATCTTGGGTATATTTATTTTAAATGAAGGACCTTCACCAATGCACGTGCAAAGGAACGATTTGAATTTCTATCCATTCCAATCACTATCTCAGATAATTCATGAAGCAAATTTTCATCGAATATTTTGACTCATCATTTGTTGGAATATCAATCTTTAATACAACACCTAATGAATAACCCAAAAGCTTGCTAAGATACTCAATGTCTTGGCTTCCTGACTCCAGTATCTGGATGAGCAAAGAAAATATGGAAGTCAATCAAAATCCACATCAATATAATGCCACATAAACATTATCACTTCCAAATAAATAGCAGACAAGAGCTCCACATCAATGCTTTCAAGGAGTTCTTGTTTCCAACTTTCAGGAATAAATGAAAGGAGCTCATCCCTGACTTCTTTCACAAGTTTGACAACCCAATTGTAATTAGGATGATCCTATGCAAGAGACTCTTCAACACCATTCCAAAAATATTTCTCCATTGTTGATTTAACCTATGTTTACAAAACATATGTGAAGGAAGTAAATTATATACTTACTTCATCCAAAAGAGGACCAAGTCTTACCTTTCAGTAGATTCTAATTGTCCTCACCTTAATTTTATCAAAACCTTTATTTACTCCATAGAGAATACGAACCAATTATCTATCTCTATCATGAAGAATATTACTAACCATAATTTCATTGTAATTTAACATGTTTTCCTCAAGTTCATCTCCCAATCTATTGATGGAGTTAGACTTAGTGCTTGAGGAAGTTTCTGGTTCTTAAGTGCTTTTAAATAATGAACTGGCAGCCTTCTTTTGTTTTCCATTATCAATATTTTGGACATCAGAGGGACTATAATATGGCATTTGTAGAGCTCCATTCTCCTTTGACTCCATAAATTTAGCTCATGCATCTGATAGTTCCATTTTTATCCTTCTTGCTCCATCACTGTCACTCAAATGAAGAACCCTTTCTCACAAAAGTTGTTGATCTTCTAGAACCTATAAAATGCATGTAATGATGAGAATTTAGACTCAAATCTAGCCAATCCTTCTGATGTGAGATGATACTCCTCATCCCTTTCACCTTCACCCTGCTGTTGTAACTTGCGCTTCAACTATTGATACATGTCATCATGCCCCCTAGCCTAAAATATTCTTTGATGGAAGTTTGTCCCATAAGAAATCATTGCTACAATGTGATTCACCTACACTCTTCTACTAATAGCATCTGCAACCTTGTTCTCCTTGCCCCTTTATGTACCTTATCACAAAATCAAACTCACTAAGAGTATCCAACCATATAGCTTGCCTGACATTCATATGGGGTTGGTCAAACGAGTACCTTAGTCCACTATGATTAATCATCAAGACAAACCTCATGCCTTGAAGATAATGCCTCCACATCTTTAAGGCATGAATGATAACTACCAACTCAATATCATGAGTCACATAGTTATGCTCGTGTTCATTCAATTTCCTTGACTCACAACATACCATCTCTCCTTCTTACCCCAAGACTCCACCAAGTCCTCTCTTGCAAGCATCTGTACATATCATGAACTCTTTGATAGTACAATCTTCAATACTGGAGCATTTGTAAGCAAATGCTTCAACTGCTCAAAACTAGTTTTGCACTCCTCAGTCCATTCAAACTTCTTTCCTTTCCTTTGAAAAGATGTAATAGGATAGGTAAACCATGAGAAGTTCTTGATGAACGTCCTGTAATAACTTACTAATCCCATGAATTATTTGATCTCATCCACATTCCTAGGAGTTGGCCACTCCATGATGGCTCTAATAATTTTTGGGTCTACTTCTATACCTTCCTTTGAAACAACATGTCCCAAGTAGTGAACTTCACTCTCAAATAAACTACACTTACACAACTTGGCGTACAACTGATGATCTCTCAACAATCCCAATACTACTACAAGGTGCTCTACATGATCTTCCTCATTCTTAGAATATATCAATATATCATCAATGAATACTATCAAAAACTTGTTCAAATAAGGACACAACACACTATTCCTCAAGCACATGAAAGTAGATAAAGCATTAGTAATAACAAAAATAACCACCACACACTCATAATGCCCATAACTGGTAAAGAATCTAGTCTAGTAGATTCCTCTTCTTTGATGCGTATATGATGATATCTTGATCTCAAGTCAATCTTTGAGAACACTTTTTTTCCCTTCAGTTGATCAAGCAAGTCATCAATCCATGACAAAGGGTAGCTATTCTTGATACTCACCTTGTTCAACTACTTGTAATCAATGCACAATTTGAGAGTACCATCCTCCTTATTTATAGACAATATTGGTACACCCTAGGGTGATACACTTGGCCTTATGTATCCTTTATCAACCATTCCATTTATTTGAAAATCAAATTCCACCAATTGTGGAGTGCTCATCCTGTAAGGTTCCTTTGATGTTGGTGTTGTTCCTGGTACAAACTCAAGAGAGAAATCCACTTTCCTGTGAGGTGGTAACTCAGAATTATCTGATGGAAATACATCTTGAAACTGTAGGAAACTATATATCTCTTCAGGACTTCATCATCCTCAACATCCTTCCCCTGCAAACATACAATGCAAACAATACACACCCTTTCCTGTAACTGTGCTTTGCTTCCATAGTTGTAACCATTCTCACCATTGTAGGTTTCTTCTTTTCATGCAAAATTCCTTGTCTCCATGACCATCCAAGCACTCAATAGCATTCTCATAACAATCTACCTTGTTACTATCAGTGAACAACCAATCCATACCCAAAAGCATGCCATAAGAACCAAATGGAAGCACATTTAGATGTGCTGATGTAGGAATACCATTTAGCTCAAATGCACAAACTCTCACCCAATGATGAACTATTTTCTAGTCCTTGTACCTAATGACACCAACCAAAATGCTACATGCACTTCTTTATTCAAGACACACTTATCCACCAGTTTAGGACTGACATAACTATAATTAGATCCAAGATCAATTAAAATGTAAACAACTCAATCATAGAGACTACATTCCATCTCGATAATGGATGCCTAATGATCCACCTACCTGTTATCAAGTGCTGCACATATTTGAGGAATTCTATGACCAACATACCCAACTTTCTGCACCTCCTGAGCACTATAGATCTGAGGTCTACTACCATGATACAATAGAAAATCCTTCTTATACTATATTCAACATGATTACAAAAAATATTAAGCTTAATAGAGAAGAATAATTCCAATTGAGTTTTCAATAACCACTAAAGTATTGAACAAGTGGGAATTTTTTTGCTTCTTGTATTGTTAGATTGACATTTTAAGCCCAATATCTATTTCCATATACCCCTACACCCAAGTAATGATAACCTCATAAAATTCTCTCATACTCCACCTTTGGGAATTGTACCTTTTAGTGATTTCTTTGAAAGGTTGAAGAAGGATATATTTAACTTATCACGTTGTTAGGTATTCTACCTCTAAACTCATTTTTAGAGATCTATAGACACATGAGTTTTCAAGCACCCCTAAACATTAAAGGTGTATTGCTATTAAATTCCTTGTTGTCAAGCTCCAAGTATTTGAGTTATTGAGCCGAGATGCGCTCTACAACCCAGGTCAGGGTACATGTGTAAACGTAATGTAAGTATGTATACAATTTTTAGATGTCAACTTTTTATACATATAATATAAAGTATGTCAAAATTTTTTAATGTCATTTATAATGTACACACATAGAAGATTATATATAAAACAAAAAAGAATAATCACACTCATATTCAATCACATCCGCTCGTTGAATTTATTCATTGGAACAATTGTTGACTCTCCAGATTTATTAGTTAGCTCACTGAATTTGTTCGCTCACTCAAGATTTTTTCACTCGTTGGATACAGGTTTGCCCTTTGTTCTACTTAATTATTCATGTGATAACAATATTTTTTGGATTATATGCCGAACTGGAAAACTGTACAAAACACGAACTGCAACTATTATATCACTATTAGATCAACTCGTCCTTTTTTATGCTTTTTTTCATTGAACTTCCATTTTGACACTTCAAATGTTAAAACACAAGAAAAAATTGAAATGAGGTCAGTGAAAGAATAAATGCAAGAGGCCCTAAGTGATACAATTACGTGTTACCCTCATGCATTCCTATATTGATATCTCTTCAGTTTTAAACTCACAATTATTATGGTAATGTCCATTGAAAACCGATCTCACAATTATTTTGATCATGCGTTCTCATGCATTCAATTTATTTATTATTGTGGTCATGTTTGTTCATGCCTATTTATAATTTAATATAACTAAGAAATTATTTGTTTCATTGTTTTTTTAGCTTATTCAAGTATCAGAAACATTACATGGTATGTTGATGTGTGTTTCTTCTATTCAAAATCCAAATGAACCAGCAGCACGCTCATATAGGAGTCTGTTGTGTGAAGCAATTGTTGACATGGATATAGGTGCATAAGGGACATGTCATTTGCTTCTAGAGCTCCCTCTTTCTGAATGTAGTCGTCGATTTTTGGTTCTTAATGTTGGTAGGAAAGTTTTCAAACAAGTACAGATTGACATATATGATGCCAACAATGATAATTCCCTTATTGATGCATATGCCAAGCGACCTACCCATATTGAACACCTTGTTGATAGATGTTGCAAAATCACGGTCATATGATAAACGCCCACATGGGGAGAAATGGTTAGAACAAAAGAATGGAGCTTTTGTACGTGTGTTTCCTCGATTTAACTCAATTCCTAATCGAGAAGATGACAAGTTTGTAGAATTTTACTGGTCGGAGTTGGTATTATACGAAGCTTTTCACGATTTCATAAAGATAAGAGACAAGAAGATGATGACATCGTGCATAATTGAGAAAACTTCTGATACAAGCCATGGCATGATGATCGCAATCCATTGCCTCCAATTTATCAAGTTGAATCTGATGGAGAAGAAGTTCAGAATCCACCTACAGATTCTATGAAGAATGAGTGGGAGATCGTTTGTGCATTGTATTAGAATAAATATATAAATTACAATGAGTTTGAGATGGTGGGACACATAGATCGTGATCATGTGCATAATTGGAACACACATTGTGTTGATGTAGTAACTTCTAATCATGTTATTCATTTCATATTTGAAAAGAGAAAGTTGAATTTGATCACGCTAACGAACATGCAAAGTCTTATTCTATTGAAAGTTTGGGGGTTAAGCAAAGAATATCATTTGATATTGTCCTTGACCATTATAGATCAGGGGTTGAACAATTACTTATGATAATCTAAGGAACTGCAGGTATAAGAAAGTCTTATTTGATCAAAGCTATAAAAATGCCCTTGAAGCCTAATCCTTTCTGGAGAAGAGTCCATTACTTCTTTTAGCTCCTACAAGAGTTGGAGCTTTCAACATATCTGCAAGAACACTTCATTTTTCACTTCAAATTCCAATCAAAGACATGTCATCTTTGAAATGAGCAAGTTTAATGGCCCTACAACAAGAGTTGAAGCATGTGAGGTATATCTTGATAGATGAAATGAGTTTCATTGGAATAAATTTATTACAAAACATTGATAAGAGGCTTCGACAGGCTTTCCCAGATAATGAGAATATTATTTTTGGTGGGAGGTCGATTATATTGGTCAGAGATTTGGGATATTTTCCTCATGTTCTAGATAAAACAATATATGCATCTGAAGGTATTGCAAAATAAATATGGAACTCGTTCATGACTGTTGTGACCCTTGATAATGTGTTTCGACAATATAGACAAAGAAATCAACAAATATATTTTCGTCGTTTGATAATGAATATAAGGAATGCAATACCAACTATGGAAGATTGGTAAGCACTTATGACTTGTACAATACATGCTTGGATACTTCCACAAAAGATTCCTTTGATAAGGAAATACATTTGTTTGCAACAAATGATGATGTAGAAAATCATAATAAGCTTTGTTTAAGAAGCCTAGATTGTCCCATTACAGCCAGCGTTGCTACAAAAGTAAAAGGAAAGTATATGGAAATAGATGAGGAAGAAATGGCACTTGAGTTACTTCTTGCAATTGGAGCTCGAGTGATGCTTACATCAAACATATGGACTGATGCAACACTTGTAAATGGTGCTCTTGGAATTGTAGAAACATCTTTGTATAAACTTGGAACTTCACCCCCAGAACTACCCACATATGTTTTAGTAAGATTTGATAATTATATGGGAGTGTCATGGGATGATTCATCCCCTCAAACAGTTCTTATTACACCTATTGAAAGAGGTAGTAGAAAATAACTTCCTTTGAAATTTTCTTGTCGCTTAACAATCGACCTTGCTCCATTCCTGAGACCTTCGACCTCTCTTGCTGCCCGTCTTTATATCCCTACGATCCTTGAACCCGCAACCTACCTAAGTCACAAAGATTGACTTTGGAGAAAGCTACTATTAATATTGGAAAGCAAGAGAGACAGGGTATGATGTTTACTACAATATCTCGAGTCAAAGATATGAATGGTTTGTGATTTCAACCTCCCTTTTCATATGATCTATATGCAAAGATGGAAAAAGTAGCAGGTGTGACTGCAAGAAAATAGAATAAAAGAGATTGAAATCAATCACAATGTAAACTATTTTCTGATTCACTCTATTCTTATTATTTTCATTTTCAATCATTCAACATTTTAACTTTGTATTCTCATAATATAATCTTAGATGTATTAAATATATTTAAAATGGGTACATTATTTATACGTTCAACATGCTTTTTATGGCAGTGCACAACTTGCACCAGCCTAGATCCATCTTAACTCTGGATCTATGAAGCACCGAGATGGATCAAATCTCTCGAGGTGCAGACCTTTCCTAAGTTTTTCACTCAAAAAAGAGGTCTGCACCTCGATAAATTTGATCCCTCTTGGCGCTTCATAGATTTGTAGTTAAGATGGATCTAGGGTGGTGAAATATTTCTCAGTGATGTTGGAACCTATGCACTAAAAAGATTTGGCACCAATTAGTGTCTAAATTCTCCATGAAGCCTCCTATGACAGCAATCCATCAACACTTCCGGAAATTTGATTCTACTACACATATAGGCCAACAATGTTTACATTATTTGACATAAATAAAATAATAAATAGGATTTGTTTATGTTTGATATAAATAAAATAATAAATAGGATTTTTTTTATGTTTGACATAAATAAAATAATAAATTGGATTTTTTTTTTTATGTTTTACATAAATAAAATAATAAATTAGATTTGTTTATGTTTGACATAAATAAAATAATAAAATGGGTTTAAGAAATCTATTCAAAATGGGAGATTTTTTTTTTTAATATTAAATAAAACTTGCTTCATAAATTTGTAATGAATGGAAGAATATCTTCATGCCCAAATATTGTGGGTGGAGAGTATATTTCAATTAAAATTTTGTGTGCAATTAAATTAAAATTACGGAAATTTTGTGTCACTGAAAATCATGGAAATTCCAGTAATTTTTGTAAATCCAAATTATAGTTGTCAAACTTCAAGAGTTTGGTGCCCGAGAGGTTTTTGATGGTGCTGAATCCATTTCCACCATCAAAAAAATGATTCAAACTCTGCTATTCCAAGATTTCTTAAAAAAAATTACATGGATTCCCACTGGGCAATTTTCCCCTCTATAAATGATGTCATTTCAAAATAGAAATACCTAACCACTTAATTAAAATAATATATTAAATTTATATATTCTATAAAAATATATATATTTTTAAGTATTAAATAAAACTTACTTGAAGGGAAGGGAAGAATAGCAGGTTGAGCTGTTGGTATGACTAATACTATTTCGAATTGTTGTTTCGGCTCATGGGCAAAAATAAACTATGATAAGTCATACTCGAGTCCATAAACAAAAATAATAACAGATTCTCTGGATCTCCATGAACAAAAATAATAACAAAAACTCAGTGAACATGGATTTAAGCTGCATCACCCTCACTTTGGCATCCATTCAACATAGTTAGAATCTAATATCTAATGTGCAAAGGAGGAATTGTTTTCCCTCTCCCAAAATATCAATGCTCTTCAAATTTATGAGGTCACTTAAAAAATGAAATCTTAAAAAGAAAACATTGAAATCTAAATCATGAAAAATAAAACCCTATTTCAATTAGTGGAAACACAATGAAAATGAGGTAGCCGACCTCCTCGACGGAGACTGACCTTCTTCACCCATGCTTAACATACGCATCAAACAACCTATATAAATTGAAGGTATATTTCATAAGAGCTCAAACCATAACTATCGTGGAGATTCGCGATATATTTCACACTACTTTACAATCGTTATTAATTCCTGTTTCTTGATTACCGTAGTCGTAGTCTCGTCATAAAGATTCTTTCTACGAAAAAATTGTGATCAGATGGAACCCTTTCACATGGACAATGCGAAAGATGATGACCACGAGTCAGAAGAGATTCTTGATCTGTTGCCTCCAAGATTTAGAGAAATTAGTTACAGTTCAACAGCTATGGAAAGCTTCAACCTTATGAACGACGATCTTATAAGCCATCGAATTATTCCAACTCTGGGCAGCCGTCTGAGGACCCTCATTGCCAAAGCCAGGCCCGGACTTATTGTAAATAGGCTTCGACATTTGGTTGACGAAGCGCCACCGTCACGAAGAAAATGCAGTCTTCTGTTTCGTTTGATCCCGAAGATGGGGTTTCGGGACATGGTGAGTGAAATGAAATTTATCGAGTGTGCATACCGAGACAGCAGGTTATCACCGTTTCCTCATCATGAGTTCACGGCGTTAACTATTCCCCTTTTCTCAGCGGACGTGGAAGAAAACCTCATGAGGGAAGCCTTTGTGGAAGCGATTGGAAATAAAGTTATTTTCTGGCGTAGCTTTAATCGGGTGTCCCCCTTCTCTTACATACTAAATTTAGGGAATAACTCGGATACGGATACGGCTTTCCGGGCTTTAGATACTTCTGCAATAGTTGAACAACTCCCCTTCGAGTCTTGTAATTGGATTACGAAGGCAGTAGTTGGGGATCGGCTGATACTGCTGTTGTCCACTACAAATCGAAATCGTGTATCAGTGTTGTGCTTAGACGTAAACACTGAAACATGGTCACTTCTTCCAGACAGTCCAAGGTTGTTCACCCAATATTATACAGCAGCTATCCCGTGGAAAGGAAAGCTGTATATAGCAAATTTCGATGGGTGGCTGCTCCGACACACCAATGATCCTTTGAATATCACCCCCATGCACTTCGATTTTGAGAGAAACACATGGGTGATAGGAGGACATGAGAACACAGCTTTTGCTCGGTGTTTCATGGCTGCTTTTCCCCGATATCGTATGGATGATCAAGGGAGATGTATAATGGATAAAGGGAGATGTATAATTTCCTCCAAGTCCGGAACACTCTATGAAATATCTCACGCATATCACAGCCCACATTCACGGTATTTCTATAGAATGGGGAATGCTGATGCGTGTCCCATCGGGGATATTTACGCTATGGACGACTTAACCAGTGGATGGAGGCGACTTGAGTGTCGGAAAAGTGAGCACACTAGAAGAGTTGATCCCTTCAAACTCCCTAAGCTTGCAGTGCCACCTAACACTAAAAGCCATCGATGTTTTCGTGCTAAAATTAACTGCTGGGAAATAAATGAACACGATATACTTCTGGCTGTTCTACAAACCTGGATTTTGAGGGACGTGGTGGATATTCCTGGCCGTCTAGCGGCAAGGTATGCGTGGTGGATATTCAACAAGGATGATGGTGTTAAAAATTATGGTTGGGAGGGCTTGAGTAATTCAGGTTTCGAAAATGTTTATGATATTTCACTTCACAAAATTGAAATGTAACTGGAAAATTTATTTATTAGTGTCCTATTGTTTTTAAAATTATTTATCATTGTTGCCATGTTTTTTCTTTTTTTTTAATTTCATGTCAATATTTTTATAAGCGTTTTTATTTTTTTAATTATTTTTTAGTTTTTAGTTTTATTTTTAAATAGACATATTTATTCATTGATGGATACAAATTCATATTATTTTTATTTTAAAAATATATATAATATAACATATTTTTACATTCATTACTATAAATTGATTTTAGTAATGATAGAGTAAAATAGAATATTTTATATAATTTTAAAAAAATATAAAAAAAATAACTAAAAGAATTATGGAAATCTGAAAATTTTCATAAAATAAATAAGAGTAATGTAATTCAAAATATTATGGTGTATTTTATTAGAGATATTACTAACAAAAATGCTTTTAGCCATGAATAGTTAATGGAGAACTAGCAACCTCCTTAGATACATATATTAAGAAACTCAATAGTTTGTTTGAGGATCCCAAAATTTGGAGTTGGGACCCTAAAGTCCAACTAGATGCTTACTATGACGGGCCATTGTGTCCCCCTATGGGATTTCGAACTAGGTGGAGGAGATAACACCTCAGTGATACGACTACCATGTAATCACATGAAGAGACAATACTAAGAAAAATTAATAAGAGCGATTCATTAGCATCCCTAGAGAGGTAACTATCAATCTAAGGGTATTGAAGCTTAACATCAATCTATTTGAGAGATACATCTTGAGTGGGCCTATAGAAACATATATATGTGTTTGTGTTCACATGAGGGCTAGGAATCTTAAGGCAATGGAGGAAAAGGGCTTGTGTCTTGTTAGGCATATAACAAGCATTAGATTCAAGCTTTTAGGGCGCTTGGTGCCTATGTAAATTGATGGCGAAGGTTTATTTCTTGCCAGATGGTGGGGATCCAATAGCAAACCCTCCTCGCATGTCAATAACGGGATTGGGGACTAGAGGCTGGGTTGATTGAGGCTTGATTAAATATAGGAAAGACCATGTAATATATATATATATATATATAATATATTGAAAGGGCTTGAGAACTTGAGACTTGAGAGAATCAAAGCCGTTGATGGAGGACCACAAAACCATGAGAGAGAATTGTGATAATGGACCCCCTTTCTAGGTCAAGGAGGGGAGGAGGGATTTGCATTTAAATTTGAATCATTGATATGGTTGGATCCTCATGGCCATTGGTTGGAGTCTGAGTTAATTTTCCAAGTATTTAATATAATGGAAAAATTTAATTTTTTTAAGGGTTGTGACCCTAGTGGGGCCCATAGCCATGTGGCATATGACAAGGTAGGGAGGCTGATGTGGCACCACAACGACATGATTAGTGGAACCCAAAGTCATTGGTGTGACATTTCCAAGTGGGTCAAAAATGAGTGCCACATGGAGGGCGTGAAATTAACATGATGTGGGTGTGACATCATCTTAGTGGTTTGAAATGGTGATTGTTGCATTTCTCATTGGGATTTGTCTCTAAGATTGGAATTTATTTTCCATTAATTTACGCTCTTCCGACCTTCGATGTTTCAAATGGGAGCACTTGGGGAACCGTTGACATTATACTTTCGTGGTGATTCGGCAATGGGAGGGGACCCACGCCATAGTCCATGTCCCATATGCTTGTGTATATGGCTCAAAACAGATTTTCACCCTTATTACAATATAAGCAATGGTAAGAAATGGGGTCCTCATGATTGTGACATGGATTTTAGTTTCAATAGACTCATGGGCACCATGTGGGTGCCACTTGGAAAGTCAAGATGATGTGGTAGAATTTGTTGGGCTAGACTTCATGTGCCATAACTTTCAATGAATATGTTGGATTGGGGAAAACTTTATATTGATTGGAAAGGTCTCAACGAGACGAATGCAATGACATTATTGGTTTTGTGTTTTGAAGAGTTGGAAAATATTGAAATTTAGATCCCCATTTCCATAACAAGACATTGGAGGTCGAGTAATCTTAGTAACAACATCCTTCTACCCTTAGTGTGGTCTATCGGTGGCAAGGGGGCATGTTCAAATGATTACGATTGATGGAGATGAGAAATTTCCATAGGGTAAGTGGAACTAATGTTGGAGGTGGTAGATTTTGCAGTTTGTTTTGGCTTTTGAAAAAGTGTAAATTTTTTATGAGATACTCAAAAATATCCAAGGTGGTGACAACTTTGTTGTGGACATGCTTGTTGGAGATATCTATGGGTGAGTTGACTATCTTGATAACAATGTTATGGTTTGATCTAGTCCTTGAAAGGAACTTAATGTTGATGGTCAAAATTTCACATTCCTTTCATTTTTTTTCTCTTCACATATAACAAATATCTTTATGTTATAGCCTCTAGCTAGATATATACAGTAACTGCCACTCAGAAGTTGAATGCCATCATTTTGGAGCTTGAGCTTACTCAAATTACCTTTGTTTGAGTTCAAAATGTCATTAGATCTCATTATATCGTCTATTGTAGAGCGTGAATCCAATATACCTTTGTTTTAGTTAAAAATGTAATTAGCTCTTGCTATATCATCTTTTCTAGAGAATGAATCCAATTTCTCATTGTCCATTTGCTTGAGGTATAAAAAAGCTACTTTAATTCATTAAACTTACTTTTCATATTCTATTTGCTGATTGTGATTTTACAGGCCATATCTACATTGGAAAAGGGGAATATCTAATGAAGTGTGGAAGGAGAGGGAAGCTTTAGTTATGTCCTTTCAAACTTTCTAAGGTATGTAATAATTTTTTTTAATAATTATACATAGAATGTTGTGCTTTAACTTTTTCTTTTGATAATGGATTATTTATGTGATCTCCCCTCTCTTTCACACTACTAGAGTCCAGACATACATGGTCTTTTGGGATATGTGGACAATGGAAAGATTTAAGCTAACCATTTATCTAGAAATTTACACTGTAGAAGATCAAGCATTTACAATTGAATATTTCCTTGTCACTAAATTAGAATCGAAGAGTCAGACTCCTATTTTTCAGGCATATACCTCACTTTTAAATCAATTTATTTTTGACTCTGTATAGACCTTCCATGGGAGGGAAAAGAGTGATCACTACCATTGCTTAATATTTCTGCAGACCAAGTAAAGATTCCAAATGTGTATAAATTAGTGGCTCCTTGGAGAATCCCAAGAGTGGCGCTATTGTAGCAACAAGAAATTCATTTATTTTGAGTTCTTCATTAGTGCATTGATAGTATATTGTTTATTCCATGCGATACCTCAATAGTGTATGATCAAATTACAGTTAAGCATGTCATAATATTTTGACTTACCCTCTTTTAGAGGGAAACTAGAGTGTGTGTCAAGCTTGCACATCAGAATTGTATCATGCAAAGTTTATCTGGGACAAGTTTTGTGGATCTAAGCAGCAAGATACCTGTTGGAATTCAAGAGGAAACAATACTACAATGTGGGAAAGAGGTTTCACAGTTAACCTGGATTTCACATTATGGTTGGAGTCAGTTTTTTGGAAGGATTTTGGATACCCCAACTTATTTTTTATGACTGGGTGCAAGATTGAATCCTTTGACATATTCCTCACTCAATTGTCATTAATTGATGGGTTTTCAGAAGTGCTACACACCTATAAACTTTACTAGAGTTGTTCTTGAGTCTTCGGAGGTGGTTAGATTTTCAAGGCACACACGTACAAGAAGAGGAGAAATAATATGATAGACTAATTTGAAGTTATCTACCTATGAATAGGGTGTTCCCATTCATAAACCTGACAACTCGCTCTACTTCTTTCTAGTGAACAACTTTGGAACTTGCCATGAATCGTGAGACAATTCCAACCCCATAGCTATAAATTTATTATTTAAATCTATATCCAATAGATTATAATTTTCACAAGGAGAACTCCATTCTTGTTTTGAAAGAACCTGCAATTGACTTGTACCATGCTATTTAATATTTTCTGTATTTATTTGCGTCCTTGGTCAGTGACATAAAGGTGCAACAGGCTACCTTGCATTTTCTATACTAACACTCCTAACAAATAATAAAGTATGTCCAAATCTATCATTTCAAATGATCTATGTAGCTCGCCTTTTGGTTTTTCAATTATCGAAGTTGTTACCTATATTGATGAGAACTTATACAACCGATACCATAGTGACAATATATGTTATAGTTTTATCTGTGTTTCTTTGAAGGTGTTTCTCTTTTAGTAGAGCATCAATACACTCTAGTTTCCATTTACGGGAGAAGTGTACCCAGTAGCAACCTTGGCCTATGTGCAGATGGGTTGAATGCACATTAGAATCTATCTGTTGTTTTGAAGGTGTTTCTCCTTAAACAATACTTCATCTTAGTAGATACTTTCAGTCTGCACCTTTAGTATATCCATGTAGCCTTGGGATACATGTTGTGGATTATAGTTTTCCTATGAGGTTGTAGCAGCGATGAAAGAAGTGCATTGATTTTAGGCATATTTAGTATGCTTTTATAATTTGACTTAGATGCTCACTTTTCTTAATTTAGGTATTTTTCTTAGTTTCGTTTTATGCACAGATTTATCTTTAAGAAAAGTGCATAGTAGAGAAGGGTTCTATATTTTGAGCAAGGGACACACTTTTAGGTAGGAGGTACTCTATTCTAAGAAGCTTTTGCCATGTAGGTTAGGTGCTTTATCTGATAATCCCAAGAGGTGCTATTGTAGCAATAAGAAATTCGTTTATTTTGAGTTCTTCATTAGTGCATTAATAGTATATTGTTTATTCCATGCAATACCTCAATATTTTATGATCAAATTACAATTAAGATTTGCATAATATTTTGACTTACCCTCTTTTAGAGGGAAACTAGAGTGTGTGTCAAGGTTGCACGTCACAATTGTATCATGCAGAGTTTACCTAGTACGAGTTTTGTGGATCTAAGCAGCCATATGCCTATTGGAACTCAAGAGGGAACAATACTACAAAGTGGGAAAGAGGTTTCGCAGTTAACTTGCCTTTCACATTATGGTTGGAGTCAGTTTGTTGGTAAGATGTTGGATACCCCAACTTCCTTTTTATGACTGAGTGCAAGATTAAATCCTTCGACATATTTCTCGATCAATTGTCATTAAGCGATGGGTTTTCTCAGAAGTGCTTCACATTTATAAAATTTACCAGAGTTTTTATTGAATCTTTGGATGTGGTTATCTTTTCAATGCACACACGTACAAGAAGATGAGAAATAATATGCCCAACTAATTTCAATTTATCTTCCCGCGAATAGGGTGTTCCCTTCCATAAACCTGATGACTCGCTCTACTTCTTTCTAGTGAACAAATTTGGGACTTTTCATGAATTGTGAGACAATTTTAACTCCATAACTATCAATTTCTTATCTAAAGTTATACCCACTAGATTAGAACCCACACAGGGAGAATTCCATTCTTGTTTCAAAATAACCTGCAATCAACTTATACCATGCTATTTAATATTTTATGTATTTCTTCGCATCCTTGGCCTATGACATAAAGACACAACAAGTTACCTTGCATTTTCTAGACTAACATTCCTAAACAATAATAAAGTATGCCCAAATCTGTCATTTCAAATGATCTATGCATCTCACCTTTTGTTTTTTCAATTATCGAAGTTGTTACCTATATTGATGAGATCATAGACAACCGAGGCGACGATGACAATATCTGTTAGATTTTTATCCGTGTTGCACTAAAGGTGTTTTTCCTTCAGCAGCACTACAATACATTGTAGTTTCCATTCAACGGAGAAGTGTACCCATTAGCAGCCTTGGTCTGTGTGCAAATGGGTTGAATTCACAATAGACTTTATCTATTGTTTTGAAGGTGTTTCTCCTTCAATAGTACTTCATCTTAACAGATCCTTTCAACCTACACCTTCAACAAATGCATACGGCCTCGGGTACATGCTATAGATTCCAGTTTTGTTGTGAGGGTATAGCAATGATGAAAGAATCACATCGATTTTAGGCATTTTATTTTTGTTGTATGAAAGCATGCTTGTATAGCATTTCCCAAACTTATATAGAGACATATTTATTATACTTTTATAGTTTGACCTAAATGCTCACTTTTCTTAATTTAGGTGTTTTTATTAGTACTATTTTATGCACAAATTTATCTTTAAGAAAAGTGCCTAGTGGAGAAGGGTTCTATATTTTGAGCAGGGGACACTCTTCTAGGTAGGAGGTACTCTATTCTAGGGAGCTTCTGTCATGCATGTTAGGTTATTTATCCTAGACAGAGTTCCAAGTCCTTGCCTCCTTGACAAATTTCCTGCCAAACAAGACACCAATGGATAGAGTTCCAAGTCCCTAAATTTTCCAAAACCCCACCTGAACCTAGCTATCTAGCCTAAAATCATTTACATTCCAGTCATCTCTTGGCTATGATTTCATAGAGAGAGCCCTCTCTATTTTGGTAGGGCTAGCTACCAAACTAAAATCTTGGTATGTGGTTACCTCCGTTGATCTCTTCATCGGCCTGGGACATTATGGAGGATAACGGAGGGCATGACAACTAGGGAGTGCCAAGGTGTTCCAGTCAATGTAAGGTTCCCAAATGATGGAAGACATGTCAAACAAGTTAAGATGTGCCAGGTGCTAAGGCATGCCAAGATGTACAAGGGTTCCAAGTCCCCGCCTCTTCTTCTTCCATATGATATCAACTTATGACATTTCCTTTGCAATATTTGGTGCATGTGATAGTTATAGGTCATTTATAGGTTATAAATGTCTTCAAAGTTTCACTTCTAATTGAGTATTCAACTGAACATATTGATTCTTTTATACATAACTATTTTTCCCTCCACCCAGTTTTCATAACTTTAATAACCATTAGGTAGGGACCTACATCTTCGATGTTGCTTTACTTGTTTAGTAAAATATCGTTGAGACTTTAATTTATTGAAAGTTGTAGAATTTACAATTTATGAAGTTTCAAGGTCTAATTTTAAAAAATATAATTCTTTAAAGGGTGCTAGCTCAATGGAAGAGCGCCTGCTTTACAAGCAAGAGGTTGGTGGTTCGATTCCCTTGTGCCCTGACATCCATATAGAATGGCAACGATCAATTTTTGGTGACGGAGGCTCTTTTGACCATCACCAATGAGCTTTGGTGACATTTTTTGACCCTCACCAAAAATATGAAATGGTGACGGTCAACGAAGGCCACCATATATACACATCAATAGTGACGACCCTCAAAGGTCTGTAACCATAAATCATTGTTGTTGATATGAAATGGTGACATTCGTTGTCTGTCATTATAGTCATTATTCGTGATGGACATTGAATGTCACCACAACACCTATACTTCTAGCAATGTGACTTTTGGTAACGGTCAATGAACCTCACCATATATATGCACCAATAGTGACAACCATTACAAATCCATCACAATAAATCATTATTGTTCATATGAAATAGTGACTGTCACTATCCGTCATTATAATCAATATTCGTGATGGACCTTGAATGTCACCATAACACCTATACTTTTGGCAATGCCACCTTTGGTGACATTCAGTTTTTGGTGACCGAGGGTATGGTCCGTCAGCATTGCTCATATGCAATGGTGACGGTCGCTATCCATCACTACAGATCATTATTGGTGACAAACTTTGAATGTCATTAGAACACCTATACTTTTGGCGACGCCACCTTTGGTGACATTCAGTTTTTGGTGATGGAGGCTATGGTCCATCACCATTGCTCATATGAAATGTTGACAGTCATTATCCATCATTATAAATCATTATTGGTGATGGACTTTGTATGTCACTACAACACCTATACTTTTGGCGATGTCACCTTTGGTGATGTTCAGTTTTTGGTGATGAATTCTCTTTTGACTGTCACCAATGAGCTTATGATGACATTTTTCGCCCCTCACCAATGTCCTTTTTTCTTGTAGTGAGGTATAGGTACAAATTATAGTACAAGTACATGTACAGGTATAGGTGCATAGGATGTGGACTATTGCCTTACAATAGATGGATTGGTTACATTCAGAGATAGGATATATGTGCCAGAAAACATGAGCTCAATAAGGTGATCTTGAGAGAGTTTCTTACGTAACCATATTCAGGTCATCCAGGTTATCAAAAGACATTGACAACAATGAAGATATTTTACTATTGGCCGAATTTTAAGAGGGATGTAGCAGAGTTTGTAGCTAGATGTTTCAATTGTCAGAGAGTAAAGGCAAAGTGTAAGCATCTACGTGGGTTACTACAATCGATAGAAATTCTAGAGTGGAAATGGGAGGTCATTTCCATGGACTTCATCACAGGGTTTTCAAGGATAGTGAGACAACACGATTCCATCATGGTTATTGTAGATATGTTGGAAAAGGTTGCACACTTCATTTGAGTGAATTATACATTCTCAGCTAGCGATGTACCATATGTATTCATCCAAGATGTGTTCAGATCACATGGTGTTCCAAAGAATATTGTGTCAGACAGGGATGCAAAGTTCACTTCCAAGTTTTGGAAGGATTTGTTTGTAGGTTTAGGCACAAAGTTGGACTTCAGTACAACTTATCATCTGTAGATAGATGGATAGATAGAGAGGGTCACCAAGATATTGGAGGACATGTTGAGGATGTATGTGATGCATTAATAGTGAAAGTAGGAAGAGTATATTCCATTGGTAGAGTTCGCGTACAACAATGGGTATCAGGAATATTTTAGGATGGGTATGTTTGAGGCATTGTATGGAAAAAGTTGTAACACTCCCATCAGTTGGAGTGATCTAGATAACAAGGTATTGATTGGACCAGACATGTTAGCAGACATGGAACTGGAAATGCAGGTTATAAAGAAGAACCTAAAGGCATCATAGGATAGGCATAAGATCTATGCAGATAGGACGAGTTGTTCAAGGAGTTCTAGGTTGGGGAACACGTACTTGTGCATCAAACTGAAGAAGAGATCCTTACAGATTGGATCATGTCACAAGATGGCACCATGGTTTTGTGGACCCTTCAATATCATTGAGAGGACTGGGCCAGTAGCCTGTTGACTTGCACTACCTCCAACAATAAAAGTCCATGATGCTTTCCATGTGTCATTGCTTAAGAAGTATGTTAAAGATTTTGATCATGTGATTGACTAGTTTGTATTGTAGGTGGAACCAGATGGAGAATTCCAGTCCAAGCCTTCGTGTATATTGTAGAAAAAGGTGCTCATGCTTTGGAACTGAGAATTGAGCAATTTAAATTGTAGTGGAAGCACTTTGGGCCTGATGAAGCTACATGAGAGATGGCGGATGTTATGTTGTTATTTTTCATCTTGGTTTACTTTTCATCAGGTTGATCATTGTAAATACTGCATCGATCTAGGTTATAAATCTTCATCAGTAGTATATTTTTCTTACAACATTTATGTGGTTATAGGTGTTGTTGAACACAATGTTGTTCACCCAAGAGGGAGGGTTCTGTAACAGTCCTGGTGAAAATTCCATGTAATAAAAGTAAATAAAGGAAAAATAATAACCACGGATGATGGGACACTTATTCCAAGCTAAATGATGGGAAAAATCCTAGTGATGGGTATGACTTGTGATTGTTTATGGCTAAGGAAAATGGCAAAGGAAATGGCTAAGGCTTTAGAAAGGAAAGTTGAATTTTTGGCACATTTATTTATGAAAATAATGGATATTAGGAGAAAAAAGAGGTGAAAGGTCACAAGTTTCACGTGAGGAGGAAAATGAAGGAAAATAATGGAAAAGTGAAGAAAATAGAGGCCTCATTCATAAAAAGACTTTTGAGGATCAGTTAGTAATGCTTTATCAGTCCAGTTTTGGAGCTCTCTCATTATTCTCTTTCTCTCTCTCTCACACTCTTGGAGACTTAGAGTTTTCTCGGAGCACTCTTGGTGGGTGTGGAAAACTTGGATTCTTGGAGAGAGAAGGCAAAGGAAGAGCATGAGAGTTCAAGAGGGCATCAATATCAACAACTACATTATATTTTCTTGCAGGTACAAAGTTGCATGTATATTTCCTTCCCTAATTTTTCATGCATGGCATATGCATGTGTATTATTAGTTATGATTTTTCATTCACATGGAGGATTGCTTGGATTGACAATGGATTGCCTAGCCTTGCCATTTCCTGGATAGCTATGGTGATTGCGGGTTCACTTTGATTATTATTTTTGGTTGGTTCTCATTTTTCCTAACTTGGGTTGAGTTATTAGTTCCTAGAAGCCCTGGTTGGACAAACGCTTTAGAAGCCCTGTAACATCTTGGGTTGAGTTACTAGTCTTGGAAGCCCTTGGTGGGTTGGGTTACTAGTCCCAGAAGCCTTTGTTGGACAAATACTCTGGAAGCCCTTGGTGGCTTGAGTTACTAGTCCTAGAAGCCTTGGTTGGAAAAATGCTCTCGAAGCCAACGACAGTTGTGGGTTGAGTTCCTAGTCCTAGAAGCCTTGGTTGGAACAAATGCTCTGGAAGCCTTGGAAGGCTTGGATGGAGACCAATATGATGATGGTTTTGAGATGTTCGCCCATGAGGTGGAATCACTATTTGATGGGTTGATGTGGATGGCCTCTGGAAGGCCTGGATGAGTTTTGATTGATGTGTTCTATGAGATACCACATTCATGCTTAGAATATGGCAGATGGATGAATGGATGAAGAGATATTTGGCTTAGCCATCTACCGTCGGGTGGAATGTGGATGTTCCATCCCAGGTTTTGATTTTGCATCATTAATGAAATGTTATTTCTCCTTGTATTTCTATGAGAATTTTTATGGATTATATGTGGTCTATATAGATGTACTTTCATGAGTGTTTCTGTTGCTGTTATGTTGGTTATGTATGTGTTTTATGACAACAACCATGCATGGATTTCACCATTTTTTTACTTGTAATTGAATGATCAATGTATCTATGACCTAATAGATGGAATGGTAGTTGATGTATTGAGGCATCAATGGTTCTTAGCGATTATCAGCTAAGTATGAGATCCCTATGCTCAGAACTGTTATTTACACCTTTAGATTACATATTTATGTATGTTTGACAAAATGCGTGTCATGGCTAGTAGGGGTCCAATCAAGGTATTAAACAAGTATTTGCTTTAGCACTGTCGTTTCCATGTTATTTTACTTTTTTGAAGAGATGGTTCAATTCTGGGCAGTGACTTGGGCTTTGAGCCTAAAAAAGTGCCTTGAATCCCAGGGATGCTGGCATATTACTCGCTAAATGAGTATCTAGACACTGCCAGGAAAGCCTATGAGAGAAACTCTGGGTTTATGGATGTTGTCATTCCTATAGCATGAGAGGGATTGATGCTTAAGTTTCCAGAAGTTCAGTGGGACCCAAGGGAAATTTGTCTTAAGTGTTGGATTGGTTCCCGATGGTCCTAAAGCTGATGTTGAATGTCCGTATGGTGTGTTTCCATTGGTTCCACTTCCTTAACGTGACTTAGGAGGTTGAATCATATCATAGTGGCCTCTCGTCGCATGTTTACCCCGACTGGCCGATTGTTTGGGTAGAGTTGGGAGGAGGGTATTACAGTAGTAAGTGAAAATTGTATCATTATGTCTAATGACTATGAGTTGACTATGGATTATGACATGATTTTTAGTCTTGGTAAAGGTCGATTTCAAATTGATAGGTATGATTGTCTTGATATTTGGAACATGTGGTTGACATGTGTGAGTAGTTGCAAGATAACATGCTTGGCATTAGTATGACAAGGTAAGGTAACTAGTATGTTGTTATGTTTACTTATGCATTGACAGTTATGTGTTTATGGTAGTATGATGTAGGGAATTTCATGGAAAAAGAGATTGCCATGAAATCTTAAAGAAGGCTCAGGTTGAGATTTCACTTGGAGGAACTAGGAACCATGGGGATGGATTCATGGTGTCTGTTGCTAGTTTTTTTCTTTGGTATTTTTGGTTTGGTTGTGCTTGATTGCATCTTTGTTATGTCTAGTGCAAGGCCTTGACACTTTGTTTGCAGCATTTTATTGTTATTGATTTCCATGGTTTTATTCTTGTTTGTTTCTTGTATTGCCTTTTAAGTTTTGAGTCTTGGGAATTGGTTGGGAAAGAGGAAAGTTAATGGAACTCAGGAGAAGCTAAATGAAACCCATGAGGTATATGAGACTCAAATGAAGCTTAGTGCATGAGTAAAGGGCAATTGAAGGAAATAATATAATAGCCAGTTGGATTGGCTTGGTCCATTGGGATAATGGAAATTGCTAGGAAAATCATGAGAAAAGTAACAGAAAGGGTAAAGTAAATGGATTTGAGGTTTCAGATGCCTTTTCTATGTTGGGAATTATTGTTCTCGATATTGTGCATGTTGTGCATGAATAAAGAAATTTCTCTTAACCTTGGCCTTATGATATCTAGTAATTATGTTGTGATCATGATTTCTTTATGCTAATGTTTATATGCATATATTTATGTATGTATGTTGTTATCTCACAGGGCCATCAAGGATCATGAATGTTTTATCTTGGTCTTTATATGTATACATGCATGTATGTCTTTGTCTAATAAGGTTACAAGGGATCATTCTTGTGGAGGAATGATTGCTTATGCAAGTGAATGGCATGAAGAGGTTCCTAGTTTATGAGGAATCAAGTGAGAAGAGTAGTCATGACAAACATATGAGGTCAATATCATGTGGATATGAATTTATATTGTTTTCTTGTATCATGCCTATGTTTATGTTATGAAAGGTAATGTTGAAGGAAACATCAATGGAATTAAAATGATGTGCTTTGTAGCATGCTAGGATTAGCGGGGATGGTAAAGAGGCACTGGAAGTAAGGTTTCTTGGTAGAGGCAGTATGGTTTTTGATGTGCAGTGCTATTGTTGTGTATGTGTTGTGCATGTTGTATATTCAGTGATTGTACCTATTGTGATGTGTAATGTTGTATATGTAGTATTGTGTACATATGATGTTGTATGCCTATTGTATATATGGTGTTGTGTGTATATTACATATTCAGTGCTAGGTATAGATAGTGGTATGTACATGTTGGATATGGGGTGTTGTGTACATATCGTAGTGTGTGCATGTTAGATATGTGATGTTGTGTGCACATGATGCTATGTTCATGTTGTATATGCAATGTTATGTACATATGGTGTTGTGTGCATGTTGTACATATGGTACTATGTACATATGGTGTTGTGTACATGACTGTACAGGTGGTGTTGTGTGCATGTTGTACACATGGTGCTATGTGTAGGTGGTGTTGCATGCATGTGGTTTCTTGTACATGTGGTGTAATGTACATGACGTGCATGTGCTGTTGTGTAGATGTGGTATTATGTACACATTGTATAGGTGGTGCGGTGTACATATGGTGTTGTTTACACCTTTTGCAAGTGGTATTGTGTACATATGATGATGTGCACACGTTATGCAGGTGGTTATGTGTGCAGGTGGTACTGTGTACATGTTGTACATATGGTAGTGGTGTAAATGTGGTATTGTGCACATGTCATACATGTTGTGTTGTGGGCATGCAGTATTATGTATGTGCATTGTGTAGTCGTGGTATCATGACATGTGTATTTGTTGTGTTGTACTCTGTTTACATATATGTATTCTGTTGTACAATGGGTTTAGGCGTATGTATTGTGTTATGTTGTACACCAGATGTAGGAGTATGTATTATGTTGTGTTGTACACTAGGTGTAAGCGTATGTGTTGTATGTCAGGTGTAGGTGCATGTATTGCATGGTGTTGTATGTTGTGTGTGGTTATATGTGTGTGATTTACACTATGTGTATGTGTACATGGCTGAAGAGAAAGAACTATGTGTTTTTTGGGTGTGGCAACTGATCCAGTGTGTGTACGAAATAAAGAAAAGGTTAAAATATAAGGATTAATTAAAGGATAAGTATCAGTATTTTATTTCATTTTTATTATGCATGTGATTTATGATTCTGGTTTATGAGGATTGCATGTGATTCATGATTTTGATCTATGATGGTTTTGTTTTGAGCTAACCTGATGTGATATTTTTATACATGTTGATTTGGTCAAAGATGCTAGTTTGACTTGTGACATGAAGTAAACAGGATTATAAGTGTACCTTATTGAAGAGCTACACATGAGGTATGATGTGAATTTATTTCAATTTATTTTGAATCTAATGGAAATTATTTTCTTGGTACAGGAATGCATGAACATGCTTAGTTGTGTGGTTGAAATTGACTACAAGAATTATCAAGAACAAAAGGAATTGGAAAAATGCAACAATATGTTGGTAAAGAACTTCAGGATTAGGTGCATTGTGGGACACTGGTTCCCAATAGTGCCATTTATTTCCATGAGCATGCTATGATTGGTATGATGATTTAAAGTAGAAGCATGCCTTGGTTTTTGGACCTTCCGATGTGAGGACCTTCGGGATGGGGGTGCCAACGAAACTTGGAAGGTGTGCGACTGCACGAAGGGATGTGACTGGATTACCCGAGGGACTATGTAGTAGAGAAGGGAAGGTTGGGGATGGATTTATTTCGGTCATTAACATTGCCAGATGGAATCAAATGCACATTGCGAGTGTGCCCTAGAGCAATGAGTTGGTAATTGTTTTTTGAAAGGACAAGTGGAACAAGATTGTAGCAATCGACATTGGATGCAACTTTGACTTTGATAGTGGATTTTGGACTTCCTGAGAAGGAGGTGAACCTTGGTACTACTTTTGAAGGTGGAGGTGTGAGCCTATGGATTCCCTTGTTGATCGATGCAAGCATCGTATCCTTTTATTTGTTGGTAGAGCAAATGTGCATAGGTGTATATTATTGTAAATACCATGTCAAGCTAGATTTATAAAGCTCCATAAACAATATGCTTATTTTTTGTGTGAAGCAAATGTGTATGTGTGCATATGTGGTTATTATTGTAAATACCATAATGAGTTTTCTTATAAAGATCCAGTAAATGGTATGATCAACATGTTTCAGTAGTGATCATTGTAAATACTGCAACGAGCTGTGTTATAAAGCTCCATGGGAAGTATGTTTTCCTTTCAATGGCTTTGTTTGTTGTATCTATGTTGGCTTCTTGGGGCTTAACCCAGGTTCGAAGGTGATTTAGCCAAACAAATCTGGTACTGCTGGCCCTTTCGGCAACAGTCCATGGAACGCAGACTGAGGTCTCACCCAGAGTAGTATGGGAGGGTACTAGAACCAGGTTTCTGCACCCTGGAGATGTTTGATGAGTTCAAGTGGTCTGTGGCTCGACCCTGTGCACCCGTCACTACGCGCACTTACCCGTACCACGCAGCCCGAAATGTTGCCTTTGTGTAGCCCTACTCGGGGGCCGAACACTGTTATTACCCAAGTCCTTACCAATATTCCACTGTTAGTTGTGTTAGCACCTAAATTTGCCTTAGGCTGAAGGAAGGAAAAATTTAGGGTAACCACAAACCACGCTCAGTCTGGTAGCTAGCCCTACCAGAACAAGAGAGGGCTCTCTCCTGGTCACACTCAGGAAAATAAACAATAGGTCTGAGATGACTCAAAAATGGATATTGATTTTAGGCTAGGTAAATAAATATGATGGAGATGTTTGAAGAATAACTGAGTTTCATTGGATGTGTGGGGCCAAGTAACAACATGAGTAGAGAATTTAACTCAAAGACATAGGTTATTTCGTGATACAAGATAGGCAGAAAGTCTAGCAATTAGAGTTGAAAAAATTTGAGGTGGAGATATTGTTTGAGAGTGTGAAAAGGGCATAAATACATGAATCCTTTTCAACAAAAGAAAACATAGAACATGAAAACTATCCCAAGGCAGAGCAGTGCGCTAAATTCTACCTTTTTTACTTAGAAAGCTTTCACTGGAAATGAATGTGAATGAAAATATGAAACATAACGAAATACATATGAAACATAAAGAAGATACATTTTCTAACCTCACACCACAGGAATCTCATGAACCAGAGCTACAATCTTTCATTAATTCTCTGACAAAATGTACAGTGAGTGACTGAGTTTCTCTCCCACAGTTCCCAGAAATGCCAACCCTTTGCAAATAGTGTTGCTCACAATAAATAGACTATGCCATTGGGAAATAGAACGACCCACAGTTGGGGAGTTTTTCAAATGATTACAAACTGGAAATGGAAAGCCAACCATTAGTTACAGGTGTAGCGTTACAGAAATGACAAATGGCTTGCGTGACTGCTCGCCTTCCTTTTCCACTTGGATAGGAGCCCACCTTTAGTGAAAATAATTTTTAAACATTGACTTAGTTTCCAAGAAAAATATAGTGTAAATTAGCAGGCCCACTTGGAGAAAGTCGCGAATCGAAATGTCGCGGAGCGGAAGTGATTTTGGCCTTTGGGTCCTTGTGCACCGCGCCAAAAGCTATATGCACTACGCCACTTTGGAGGCGATTTTGAGGTACCTTCTAGAGTCAAAATTGTGCCAAAGTGTGCTTGTTGGAAAGCCTTGCCTATCGACTTTCCAACCCAAGTGGAATTTCTAAATTTGGTGCTCATTTTCCCCTTCAAAACTTCATTCTCCCAAGATTGCTTCCTGTGTGTCAAAATAGGGGCAGAGAGGTCATTTTTTGAGTGTTTTTGACCTCCTGGGGACTCAAAACTTGCCCAAACTTCTTGTCCATGCACCAGAAATCATGATTTTTCATTTTGAATACAAAAATGCAAACCATTTGTGATTTGGAGCTCCAAATCCTAAGTGTCGCGCCACTGAGAAAAACCTTGTTTTTTGCACAAAAATTTCCAAAAACACCAAAAATGCCCCAAATTTCTTGAAATATGGGCTGGAGATTCCTTATCAAGTATTATGCTAGGCCAAAGAAGCTTTGGCCAATATCTAAAGTCAATTGAGCTCTCATTGCCTCTTTTTCTTCTTGATTGCCTTCCTCAATTTCGCCTTCAAATTCCTGATTCGGGCCTTGCACACTTTGTTTCGTGCCATGTAGTGGAAAGTCATGTGTCTCAGAAATTCATGGTCCTTGTCGGCCTTTCCTAGAAGCCTCTCCAAGTGCATGTTAACTCTCTCGAGATTGGCCTCCCGATCCTCATTAATCTCTTGCTCCAATGACGTGAGCTCAACTCTTCTCCTTTGTGCAGCTTGGCGATGCTCACGAATGTTTTGTAGCTCCATGATAGCTTGCTGATCCTCCAGTTGTTTGTTCCTCTACTCCAGATATTTCATTTTCCATTTGGCTCTTTCCAAATCAAGGGACAAGGCTTGAATCTCTGCTTGCTGCTCCTGGATGATCTCTTTAAGATGTGCACTTTTCGGTTTTGTATTTGTATCATCATCATGAAGGAGAACGAATTCGGTCTCTCATTCACCTGATGGCTCACCTAAAGGCCCCTCATCCTGCATTGGCTCCTTGCCTTTGTCTTATTCCTGTGATGTTGATGGAGGAAGAGAGGCCCCTTCCACCCCGAGTGGAGATAACACTCGCTTTTCCACTGCAAACAAAGGTCTGGTGCCTTTCTGATATGTGATGAAATCTGACACACTAGCAGTCTCATGGCGCTCATACCGACGAGAAGGTTCACCCTCATTTTTAACCTCTGATAATACCTATGAAGTGCTGAAGAGGTCATGGGAGATGAGATCATCCCAAGTAATGCCCTGCAATCCCAGCTGATGAACCACCAAAATCTTAATAATAGAAAAGTGATAAACACTGTTAAGTTGTTGCTGAGGGGTCTTGTGCTGCATGAAGGTGTTCATCCTCTCTATGTTACTGCAAACGAAATATGGGATGTTCATCATCCGTACCCTGGTAAAGTGCATGAGCAAACTGATGTGATAGGCATATAGATGAGAGAACCTCCCCTCACAGCTGAAGTACTTCATGATCAACTTCATGGGTGGAGCATATTCATATTTCAAATATCGGAATGGAAAGACTCTTGTGAGCTACCTCAAGCAATTGGCCTTAATGTAAGGCTCATAATGCTGCCGATCAACCTTCTGTTTCTTGTGCCATGGTATCCAACATTTGGTATGCCGGTTGCTAATGAAACAGTTTCAGGTGTCAGTGTGAAGGTGACACTGACCAAGATAGAGTGATCTCGAACATTAGCCACTCTTTGGAAAAACTCAAAACATGATAGATGCTGGAAGCATCACATAGCAAGAGGGCATGCCTGTAATTCTGTGAGGGTGGTTGGCTCATCCCTAACATGTTTTCCACTTTTATGATGTCTCGGGGAGCTTGTTCTTCTGAGGATGAATCACTTTGAGTTTCCACCTCATACTCCGATGAATGCTCAGATGCCATGACTGCTGTATGTGAACTGTGCCTGGACTGCCCTTTGATGATGGTATGAAACTAGGTGTTGTTGTGAGATTTGCCACCAAAGGGAATGCAAAAATGGAGTGTTAGGAAGGGGAATAATATGATGGGAATAGGGGTTATGGGGGGAAATTTTGTTTAGGGATATGTAGGAGGGTTTGGGGATTTTATAGGGTAGGGTTTTGGGGTTTTACATTGACAAATGAGTGGAGGGATAGGGAATATGGGTTTAGTAATGTTTTAGGGTAGGGAAAATAGGGAAAAATGGGATAGGGGGGAAGGGAACAATGGAAGGGAGTGAAAAAATGAGAGCTGAAAGAGGAGCCTTGGCGTCAATACCACAAGTTTGCAACCCTAGCAACAATGGCTTTGATGTTTTCTAGTGGTAGGTTTTAGGC
The DNA here is from genome assembly GCA_031772625.1 of Pinus tabuliformis. Classification (NCBI taxonomy): domain Eukaryota; kingdom Viridiplantae; phylum Streptophyta; class Pinopsida; order Pinales; family Pinaceae; genus Pinus; species Pinus tabuliformis. The sequence continues at coordinate 690,946,762 of CM062810.1, forward strand.
ATTTTTATTGCAACTCTAAATGGCCATGAACCATCACTACATTCCATAAAATTTGATGAGCAAGCCAAGATATAGAGCCTACCTGTCCATTTGAAGGGTTTCAAAATGATTGGTTGCAAGTTTGGCACAAATTCGGGCCTCTGTGGGTGTGCACCATGCAATAAACCCAGTGTGCCGCACTCGGTATATGCATTGCGCCCGTGTGAACTTTACACTGCCAGGTTGCGCTCTGTGCGCCGTGCTCCCTATGTGCGCCACACCCCTCTGTGTGTGCGCTGCGCTCCTGGAAACGACTCCAAACTCACTCCAAACGCGTGCTTGCACTCTCACACTCACTTTGCAATGTTTCTCTCTTCCTTGGTGTTCACAATGACTTTGTTTCTTGTGGAAACTTGTATATAAAGGCATTGAATTCATGGGTTTGATTTTTGCTTCTCCAAAACCCATTTTGCTAATGTTTTGTCTTGACACTTTTCACTGATTTAATGCAACACTGAATTTCACTATTCCCTTTGAATTTTTAGCTAAAATGATGAATTTTTTTGGAACTTTTGTAAGGGTCACACGACATGGAATTTGGCCAAGGAAACCATGACTGCACCTGAATAAATCCACTGGAGACTTTTTTGAAAATTATCACAAATGACACACTGTTTGAATTTTCTTCAAAACAAAGTTTTGAAGAATAGTCGTAATCTGTCGACATGGCGACAAAATCTCCGAATCATAACTTTGTAAGGGCATCCCTCTGGCCTGCATGGATTTATTGGACATGTTTGAAGACCAATTTATCTGATCCCTAGACCTAATGACTGAAAATGACTCTCGTCCATTAAAAGATCGAACATTGACTATCATGGACTTTAGTGAACCTTGACAAAAGACTTAAGCCAGCAAGTGCCAGACATGAGGGGAAATGACTGACATGAACTTTCCGACAGATTATGGCATGCCCCTAGAAGAATGCAGCTGAGTGAATGGAGTGAGACACCTAAAAATGAAATGTAGAAAGAGTTTTGATCTCTGACAGAGGACTGACAAGACCGACTCTAACATTGGCTCCAATGGGGATGGTAGCTCCTTGGAGGTGCCAAGAATGGTAGATCTTTGGGAGAGCAGATAGTGCCTTCATCCATTGGGCTATGGAGTCATTATTTCGACAAACAACACAAGACTTTGACACATTTATTGACTGGAACTTAGCTTAAAATGACATTAATTATGAAACCAACATGACTGAAAAAATTGACTCAATGCAAAAGGAAATGACTCATGACTGACTTAACTAAAACAAGAACTGACAAAAATTATTCAATGGAAACAATGCATCAAGATTTGAGGGTTTCGAATTATGATGACAGCCACTTGCATATTAATGCAATATGTACAATCATGTGTAATGTGTCTTCCAATATAACCAATCAAGTAGATGCCTTCTTGATTGATTCTCCTGATCAACTCTCCTGGTCAACAATAGATACTGGTAACTGGGCATCCAAAAACATAGTCGACCATGATCTCCTTCATCACTGAATACTGCAATAATCACCTTCACTGCTGATTGCAACATATTTGCCATTGGATCATGAAAAACATGAAGATTTACCTCCTGCTTAGGAAACAAGATGTCTTTTTCTTTTGATGCTGATCTTCCTTCATAATGTTCTTTAGAAAAGGTATGGTCCTGGTCCTCAAAAAATTCTGAACAAGTGGATGAGCGGATTTCCTCTTCAAAAACATTTCAAAACATGAGACATATGAGGAAGAATCTGAAAGGGAATCCTGAATAGTCTAGTCTGCTGAAGTCTGAATATATGGTAGGTCATCTTCATACGATATGACAGCCAGATTCTCATTACATTCATCACATTCATCAATCATGAGAAAGGCAACTTCAGATGTTTTTTGAAACCTAACACTAACATTTCTATCATCTACCATAAATTCATCCAGAGGAACTTTTTTACTTGCTTGAGAAACGATCTCATCTTGTTGTTCATGAGTTGACTGGATTACCTCTTCATGAAGACTGTGTTCTGCTGACACGAGAACATTCGGATCCAAAACTCTGTCTTCTTCATCCTAGATGATTTCAGCAGCAGAGTTCTCTTTCATGGGACTTATTACAAGGTTTTCTTGGTCATCACAATCTGAATCTGAATCCGAAATGGGTGACTTGACATTATCACATTTTGGAATTAGAACTGGACTTCCTTGCATGCTGTCTTCTTCTATGGACAGATCTGAACCGACACTTTTTCTTTCATCACTTTCAGCCATATGGAACTCTTCAACCTGCTGATCTATTTCATGTAGTTCATGTTGACTGTCAAGATGAAAAATTCCTTCATTTTCCACCGTACAAAGATCTTGATTCTGCTGCAACATTTCCTTAGCATCTTGATGGGACTCCTCTAGTTTCTCTTCATGTTGCTGAAATGGATTCTCGTACAAGGATTCCATGATCTCATCATCCATAAAATTATCATCCTCATAGTATCTTTCAAGGCTTTCAATAAAAGTAGAAGCATGTTTGCAACAGTCATGAACTATATTTAATGATGGATAAGATTCTTGATATCTTTCAATGAACAGGGCATGAAAATCCTTTAAACAGTAAATACAAGCAAGTGGCAAACTTTCATACCAAGATTGGGCTTCACCTTCCAGAGTGGCCAGGAATATCTTCATCAAGCAATCTTCAGGAAAATAAACCTTCAACTTGCGAATATGCATGTGAAATCGAACTAGATGTAAAGCAGCGTCGTTCTTACCATCATCTTTAATGTAGGCAGATTCCTTGAACAATCTACCTTCGAAATTTTATTTGGAAAACCTGGGATGTGATCTCGGCTCATGGGAGCGTATCTTCTTGCAACCCGCTCCATTTTGAAAATCTCAAAGCTACTGATCTCTCTACAGTGGAGTCACCATGAAGGATTGATTGCTGGATTCTTCAGTGAATGGAGTTGCCAGGTGAATGATTTCAGCCTTCTTATGTCTGATCGTTGTTCACCATCAACAACCAGCTCTGAACTTGAGATATGTACTGGGGCAAAACAATCTTCAAGCAAACCATTTTCGTTCCCCAGTGGAGTCACCACTATGTTAGCACCTAAATTTTCCTTAGGCTGAAGGAAGGCAAAATTTAGGGTAACCACAAACCACGCTCAGTCTGGTAGCTAGCCCTACCAGAACAGGAGAGGGTTCTCTCCGGGTCACACTCGGGAAAATAAACAATAGGGTCTGAGATGACTCAATTATGGATACTAATTTTAGGCTAGGTAAATAAATATGATGGAGATGTTTGAAGAATAACTGAGTTTTCTAGGATGTGTGGGGCTAAGGAACAACATGAGTAGAGAATTTAACTCAAAGACGCAGGTTATTTCGTGAGGCAAGACAGGTGGAAAGTCTAGCAATTAGAGTTGAAAAAATGTGAGTTGGAGAGATTGTTTGAGAGTGTGAAAAGGGCATAAATACATGAAACCTTTTCAACGGAAGAAAACATAGAACATGAAAACTATCTCAAGGCAGAGCAGTGCACTGAATTCTACCTTTTTTACTTCGAAAGCTTTCACTGGAAATGAATGTGAATGAAAATATGAAACATAACGAAATACATATGAAACATAAAGAAGATACATTTGCTAAACTCACGCCACAGGAGTCTCATGAACCAGGTTGCAATCTTTCATTAATTCTCTGTCAAAATGTACAGTGAGTGACTGAGTTTCTCTCCCACAGTTCCCACAAATGCCAACCCTTTGCAAATAGTGTTTCTTACAATAAATAGACTATGCCATTGGGAAATAGAATGACCCATAGTTGGGTAGTTTTTCAAATGATTACAAACTGGAAATGGAAAGCCAACCATTACTTACAGGTGTAGTGTTACAGAAATGACAAATGGCTTGGGTGACTGCTCGCCTTCCTTTGCCACTTGGATAGGAGCCCACCTTTATTGAAAATAATTTTTAAACATTGCCTTAGTTGCCGAGAAAAATATAGTTTAAATGAGTGGGCCCACTTGGAGAAAGTCGCGAATCGAAATTTCGTGGAACGAAAGTGATTTTGGCCTTTGGGTCCCTGTGCACCGTGCAAAAGCTATATGTGCTGCGCCACTTTGGAGGCGATTTTGAGGTACCTTCTAGAGTCCAAATTATGCCCAAGTGTGCTTGTTGGAAATCCCTGCCTATCTACTGTTCAACCCAAGTGGAATTTCAGAATTTGGTGCTCATTTGCCCAAACTTCAGAAGTGACCTTTTGGGGACTCAAAACTTGCCCAAACTTCTTTTCCATGCACCAACAGTCATGATTTTTCATGCTGAATCCAAAAGTTCAAACCATTTGTGATTTTGAGCTCCCAATCCTAAGCGTCGCGCCAGTGGCGTAGGGTACAAGGAGAAAAACCCTGTTTTTTGCACAAAAATTTCCAAAAACACCAAAAATGCCCCAAATTTCTTGAAATTTGGGCTGGAGATTCCTTATCAAGTGTTATCCTAGGCCAAAGAGGCTTTGGCCAATATCTAAAGTCGATCAAGCTCCCTTTGCCTCTTTTTCTTCTTGATTGCCTTCCTTAATTTCGCCTTCAAATTCCTGATTCGGGCCTTGCACACTTTGTTTCGCGCCATGTAGTGGAAAGCCATGTGTCTCAGCAATGCATGGTCCTTGTCAGCCTTGTCCAGCAGCCTCTCCAAGTGCATGTTAACTCTCTCGAGATTGGCCTCCCGATCCTCATTAATCTCTTGCTCCAATGACGTGAGCTCAACTCTTCTCCTTTGTTCAGCTTGGTGATGCTCACGAATGTTTTGTAGCTCCATGATCACTTGCTGATCCTCCATTTGTTTGTTCCTCTACTCTAGATATTTCATGTTCCATTTGGCTCTTTCCAAATCAAGGGACAAGGCTTGAATCTCTGCTTGCTGCTCTTGGATGATCTCTTTAAGTTGTGCACTTGTCAGTTCTGTATCTGTATCATCATCATGAAGGAGAATGAATTCGGTCTCTCATTCACCTGATGGCTCACCTGAAGGCCCCTCATCCTGCATTGGCTCCTTGTCTTTGTCTTGTTCCTTTGATGCTAATGGAGGAAGCAAGGCCCCTTCCACCCCAGGTGGAGATAACACTCGCTTTGCGCTGCAAACAAACGTCTGGTGCCTTTCTGATATGTGATGAAAACCAGCACACTAGCAATCTCATGGTGCTCATACTGACGAGAAGGTTCACCCTCATGCTTAACCTCTGATAATACCTGTGAAGTGCTGAAGAGGTCATGGGAGATGAGATCATCCCAAGTAATGCCCTGCAATCCCAGTTGATGAACCACCAAAATCTTAATAAGAGAAAAGTGATAAACATTGTTAAGTTGCTGCTGAGGGGTCTTGTGCTGGATGAAGGTGTTCATCCTCTCTATGTTCCTACAAATGAAATATGGTATGTTCATCATCCATACCCTAGTAAAGTGCATGAACAACCTGATGTGATAGGCATATATACGAGAGAACCTCCCCTCACAGCTGAAGTACTTCATGATCAACTTCATGAGTGGAGCATATTCATCTTTCAAATATTGGAATGCAAAGACTCTTGTGAGCTGCCTCAAGCAACTGGCCTTAATTAAAGGCTCATAATGCTGCCGAACAACCTTCTGTTTCTTGTGCCATGGTCTCCAACATTCGGTATGTTGGTTGCTAATGAGACAGTTTCAGTTGTCATTGTGAAGGTGACACCAGCCAAGATAGAGTGATCTCCATGTAGGTGAAGCACAAAAAGATGAGCCAACTCATGATGAACTCGAACATTAGCCACTCTTTGACAAAACTCAAAACATGATAGATGTTGGAAACATCACATAGCAAGAGGGCATGCCTGCAATTCTGTGAGGGTGGTTGGCTCATCCCTAACATGTTTTCCACTTTTATGATGTCTCCGAGGAGACTGTTCTTCTGAGGATGAATCACTTTGAGTTTCCACCTCATACTCCGATGAATGCTTAGATGCCATGACTGTTGTACGTGCACTGTGCTTGGACTACCCTTTAATGATGGTATGAAACTAGGTGTTGTTGTGAGATCTGCCACCAAGGGGAACAATGCAAAAAGGGAGTGTTAGGAAGGGGAATAATATGATGGGAATAGGGGTTATGGGGGGAAATTGTTTTTAGGGATATGTAGGAGGGTTTGGGGATTTTATAGGGTAGGGTTTTGGGGTTTTACATTGAAAAATGAGTGGAGGGATAGGGAATACAGGTTTAGTAATGTTTTAGGGTAGGGAAAATAGGGAAAAATGGGATAGGGGGGAAGGGAAGAATGGAAAGGAGTGAAAAAATAAGATGTGAAAGAGGAGCCTTGGCATCAATACAACAAGTTTGCAACCCTACCAACAATGGCTTTGATGTTTTCTAGTGGTAGGTTTTAGGCGTTTTTATTACAACTCTAAATGGCCATGAACCATCACTACATTCCATAAAATTTGATGAGAAAGCCAAGATATTTAGCATACCTGTCCATTTGAAGGGTTTCAAAATGATTGGTTGCAAGTTTGGCACAAATTCGGGCCTCTATGGGTGTGCATCGCGCAACAAACCCAGTGCGCCGCGCTCGGTATATGCATCATGCCCGTGTTAACTTTACACTGCTGGGTAACGCTCTGTGCGCTGTGCTCCCTATGTGCGCTGCGCCCCTCTGTGTGTGCACCACGCTCCTGAAAACGACTCCAAACTCACTCCAAACGCATGCTTGCACTCTCACACTCACTTTTCAATGTTTTTCTCTTCCTTGGTGTTCACAATGACTTTGTTTCTTGTGGAAACTTGTATATAAAGGCTTTGAAGTCATGGGTTTGATTTTTGCTTCTCCAAAACCCATTTTGCTAATGTTTTGTTTTGACGCTTTTCATTGATTTAATGCAACACTGAATTTCACTTTTCCATTTGAATTTTTAGCTAAAATGATGAAATTTTTGGCACTTTTGCAAGGGTCGCACGACATGGCATTTGGCCAAGGAAACCATGACTGCACCTAAAGAAATCCACTCGAGACTTTTTTGAAAATTATCACAAATGACACATCGTTTGACTTTTCTTCAAAACAGAGTTTTGAAGAACAGACGTAATCTGTCGACATGTTGATGAAAATCTCTGAATCATAACTTTGTAAGGGCCTCCCTCTAGCCTGCATGGCTTTATTGGACATGTTTGAAGACCAATTTATCTGATCCCTAGACCTAATGACTGAAAATGACTCTCGTCCATTAAAATATCGAACATTGACTGCCATGGACGTTAGTGAACCTTGACAAAAGACTTAAGCCAGCAGGTGCCAGACATGAGGGGAAATGACTGACATGACCTTTTCGACAGATTATGGCATGCCCCTAGCAGAATGTAGCTGAGTGAATGGAGCGAGACACCTAAAAATGAAATGTAGAAAGAGTTTTGATCTCTGATGGAGGACTGACAAGACTAACTCTAACAATTTGATTAACTTAGATTACTTGCATGTGTAAATTATACTTAGTAATATAAATCATTCATACAAGTGAACGTAGTAAATAAAAAGTATATTTGCAATTGATATCAAACTTGTAATAAGTCAAGAATAGATACACAAACTTTTGATAAAACTTCTCTTTATTATTCTCTTCTTTAGTTACAGATTCGACTCTGTCCTGTGCACTTAGCTGTAGGGGTCTGCACACTCAGTTGCAGACAACTAGGACTCTGTGCACTCAGCTGTAGAGCCTTCTCCTACTGTACAACCTAGAGACACACTTAGACACTTAGACTCTTGCTCTTCGCCTTTACTTTTCCATCTATTATTTCGCTACTTTTACACTTAGAGCCTCGCTCTATTTATACAATCCCATGGTCCGCAGACCATGGGTAGGCCAACATTACATTACAAACTAGGGTGTACAACCCTATGATTCTAACATACTTCCGTGCCCGCAATTCGTGGGGCTTTACAACATTATTCGGTCAAAACATGGGCTTTGAGCCCCAAAACATGCTTTAGGGGGATTCCATGCCCAAGAGGCCCCCAACACAAACATTGTGACTTGCCCTCGAGTCACTCTATCAGCGCGACAATCTTGGCACGGAGTCCCTCCAACTGTTCTTGAACTGTAACATGGTCCACAACACACTCAGCTACTGCTTGTTGTATCTACTGCATCCATTGTTTTGAGACCTCTATGTCTGAATCGTTTCCATACATTTGTACTAGTAGTTGCTGCATATGTTTATAGTCCCATGCCTTTGTCCAGCTCCTTGGAGTGCGAAGACTGTGCTTCGGCCAGCTAGTCAGATAACCGACCCACCTGTGTAGGGCTTCAAGTGGCTTCCATTCACTTTCCAAGGGAAGGGTTCCCCATTTAGTTTGACTAGCTGGACAACGCCTCCGTCTGTGACCTCCTTAACCACGTATGGTCCCGACCAATGCATTCTGAATTTTACCGGAAATTTTTCAAACTTACTATCATATATCAGCACTAAGTTGTTTACCTTGAAGGTTCGCAACTTAATATGGTGATTGTGTCAGGTCTTTTCATGCTACTTTTGTACCTATTGATGAAAACCAGCCAAAAACCATTCCTCCTCAAGTTATTTTAATAGCGTGAGCCTTTCCTCCAGAGCTTCGCGGTTCATCATACCTGTGCGCACTGCTATGCATAGACTAGGTACGATATATTCGATTGGCATGACAGCTTCCATGCCATAAAATAACCAGAAAGGTGTTTGTCCCATTAGTTTCTTGCATGTTGTCCTATAAGCCCATAGCAATGCAAGTACGCACTGGTCCTAATTGCTTTGCTGTGCGTTCAACACTTTGGTCAGTGCAGTCTCTTGTATTTTGTTGATGCTTGTCATGCTTCTACATTGGCTTGTGTCCCATTGGTGTATACGTTTAAGTTTATGATGATACACCTGGAACTCTTCTGTGAACGCGCTCATGGTTTTGTTCAGGAAATGTGTTCTGCGATCACTCTTTAAGATTTTTGGACAGTCAAATTGGGCAAACACATTTTCAAACAAAAACTTCGCAGCCGTAGTGGCCATGCAGTCTTTGATCGGCTATGCTTCCGCCCATCGTGTTAGGTGCTCTGTCATGGTGATGATGTAGTGTGCACTTGTCTTTCCTTGAGGTTTGATAGGTCCCATAAATTCAATTGCCCATTTCCTGAATGGTTGCAATGTCATTTGTGGATTCAATGGCATCTCATCCCTTCGCGATGGTTTTCTGGTACTTTGACATACATCGCAGGTCTTACAATATGCTTTTGAATCATAGTGAATGGTTGGCCAACACAACTATGCATGAAGAATCTTTTGTGTGGTCACGTGTCCTGCATAGTGTCCTCCTACAACACCCCCATGTGCTTCCACAAGGATCTGACTTCGTTCAAATTCAGGTACATATCTTTGGCAATATCTCATCATTTCCCATTTTGTATAGGTGCGGAGATGAAAAAAATTTCCACGCGCACCACCAATTCCTTCTTTTGTTTGACAGAGTATTCCTTTAGCATAGTCCCCGTTGTCATAAAGTGAATTATATCTTCGAAGTGCCCATCTGCGATGTGCACCTCAAAGAGTTGTGCGTCAGGTAATCCTTCCTCCAAACTAGTAGGTTCCTCGTCTATCTCAATACGTGACAAGTGATCTGGTCCTACATTCAGGTGTCTAGGTTTGACCACGACCTCAAATTAATATTCTTGGAACAATAAGAGCCACCTACATATGCGCCCCCCCAACACAGGCTTATTGACCAAGTAATTTAGCGCAGAATGGTATGTATACATTTTGAAATGTCCTAATAAATAATGCCGGTATTTTGGGAGCGCGTAGACCATTACCAACCCCTCACGCTTGGTTGTGGAATAGTTCTTCTCTGCTTTGGACAATCTACAACTTGCAAACGCGATAGGATGATCCAAGCCCTCTCCGCCCTCTTATGTGAGCATTGCTCACAACACGATACACGATGCATCAACATGGACATGAAACTCCACATTCCACTTTTGGAAGACCCGGATTGGAGAGGAGGTCAATTTCCTCTTTAGGACAACCAAGCTCTTCATGCAATCATCATTCCAGCAAAATGTGACATCCTTTTTCAGTAATTTCTCCATTGGCGCGGTGATTTGGGCATAGCTTTTGATGAACTTCCTGAAGCACCCTATGTGTCCCAAGGTAGCGCGCAACTGTTTAACACTTCGTGATGCTTCCAAATTTAGAATCACTGCAATCTTCGCGGGGTACACCATCAGTCCCTATTTGCAGGCCACATATCCCAACAAGTTCCCAAAGGGAACGAGGAATGTGCACTTCTTAAGGTTCAACACAATCTGGTGTTGTCAGCGAGTATCCAACATCAAAAGTAAGCTTGTGACATGGTGCTTAACCAATCCGAAGATAGTCCAATCATCCAAATAGACCTCCAGGAACTTGTGGATGTACTCTTTGAATGCGGAAACAATGATGTGCGAAAATATGGCTGGCTCGTTCTCCAACCCAAACGGCATAACAGTGTATTGAAAGCAGCCCATTCTATTGCAAAGGTCATATTTCTCCTATCTTTCGGCGCAATTTTGATGTGGTGGTACCCTGAGAACCCATCTGTGAATGAGTATTCTTCTTGTCTGCCAACATTTTCCAATACTTCATCTATGAATGGTGTTGGGAATGGGTCATGTACACAGGCTTCATTCAGCTTCCTAAGGTCCACGCATATTCTTATTTTTCCCTTTTGATTTTTCTCCTGTACTACCTAAGAGCTCACCTAGTCAGATTCTTCCACTGGCTCAATAATTCTGGCTGCGAGCATTTTTCATAATTCTATGTGAACCTTTTCCTTATACTTCAGAAACAATCGGTAAGGCCTATGCTTGACCAGCTTCACGTCGTGTTTTAGGGTGATCTTCATCATCCCTAAGTCACCAACGATCCCTTTTAAGTCTGTAATCTTGGTCGGGAATAAGTCTTGGTACTCTAAGAGTAACTTAGCGACCTTATCCACCATGGAATCATCCTAATAGTCACCGAGCATTGCATACTTTGGTTCCGCCTTCGTTCCAATGTTTACCTGCTTCATTTTTAGCGGCACGGTGATGTTAGGATCCTCAATCAATGGTCCTTGAACCTTGCGACAACCTTCAGTTTCTAGAATGTTAATATTCTGTGGATCCTCATCATCCTCCTCAATATTTACATTGTAACACTCTAACACGCAGCCCAACTGGGTCACCCATTCTGGCTGAAGCACTTCCATTAGCTTCTGGGGTATTTTGAAGATAACTGCTTTTACTGCTTGTAACGCATCATTGACAGTCTCCCACCAACGATATTCAAATGTGAAGAGTAAAAGGAATCCTTCGTGCATAATATCCCATTCGCTCGTGCCATGATAGAGATCTATCTCAGTATACCAATTCATGGGTATGACAGAACAAATGCACCCATTCAGGTTGTGTCTCTTCCCCGTAGACCTTGGTCTATTTCGTGAGGTGTGCATGTGGATCATCCCATTCGTCATACTTGTCTGTTAGTCACATCCGTGGTTTCCCAAATCGTAGGTGCATCATCCTTCTGCATCCCCGCCAGTCCTTAAAATTTCGCTAGTGCGTACCCCACCACCTTGCGGGCGTAGCGTGTAGTACCCATGTCAGAGCATCGAAACACTGTTGTTCTGGCACTTCTCTCTCAAACTTGTTCAGGAATTCATCCACCGCTATCAACCTCGTCATACATAGGCATATCCCTTACCTCTGTTGTCATGTAGCATAGTGATCTTACCATAATGTTGAAACTGAGTGTGGTTACCTCGTGTAACTAGTTCTGCCATCATTCGATTTCCTCATCTGAATCCGAGGTGTAGGAGATTTCACACTCCCACGAAATCCTGCCATCCATTGTTGGATTCACCCAATCCTGCTCCCATGTGGTTATTTTGTAGATACAGTCTAGATTGTCATCGCTCTCATCATCGTGTACTAGCTCTGTGTAGCGCAATCCTTGCGCAGGTTCTAAAGGTACCACTACACGTAGTGACTTTTTCTCAAAAACCATTTTGCACTTATTCAGATTTATCACTCTGTTCATATCAGTGGCCCAATCTATTCCTAGTAGTGCGGGATAGGTATTGCTGTCATCAACAATCTCTATCACTTTGAAATCTGCAAGCGCTCTCGCACCTTCGATATCTACCGTTATTCCGTACAATCTTCCCATCGGTAGGATCTTTTTTTGGTTCGTCATTCACAATTGAATAGGAGACCATTGCAATGAGGGCCTACCCATGCTCTCCCATGCTTGCTTTGGCAGTACGTTCGCGTCTGATCCTAAATCCAGAATCACTTGATCCATTTCATATTCTTTGATTTGCGCAGTCAATCTCATCTCCCTCCCTGTTCACATTGTGTGCTTCCTGAGCTTCCAGACTATGCGTGGTTCTCCTGATCCAACACACCTAGTGATGAGTTCCTGCAGTCCCTTTACAACCTTGCTATTACGCAACAACTTCATGCATGTCTCCAGAAAGGTAGTAAGCATTGATGGATCCATCTCCATTCTAGTTTGTCTTTACTACCTGAAGTGGAGGCCTCCATGAAGCTCTTCTTAGCTTCCATGAATGTCTCCTTTGTGTGCTCCAAATCGAACTCTGGTTCCTTTATAGGAGCCTTGAAAACCCAAGCACTCTCTTCGGGTTGCTTGCCCTTGTCATCTCTTGTCCTGATACCTCTTTGGAGCAAGATGTGTACATTTGGGTCCTCTTCGCATGACTCAGACCTCATCATTTGCAGATTCTGAGTCGGCGAAGGTTGGAGTGTTCCTTTATCATGCAACCTTGCTATCAGTGTAGGGTAGTCCTCCATCTCATGATCAAACTAGGTACAATATAAACATGATACTCTTTTCGGATTTGTACAATCATGGGCATAATGCCCTGGCCCTCCACAATTATAACAAATTAGTTGTTTGCAACCCCTTCTTGGTCCCATCCACCTTGACCTTGTCCGCGCCCATGAAATCCAGTGCGTGCCATCCCTGCATTTTGATCGAGGGTTTGCATTTCTGTCTGAACTCTGTAGGTGGGATTTTGATCCATCATCAGTGCATAACTTCTATAGGTACGCTCATCATGGCCTACTAACCTGCAGAAATTACATAATAATTGTTGGGACGTTTGCATATATATTTTGCAATAGATGACAATTATATGTAGCATGCTTCCCTCCTATCTGACAAATCGTGCATGATAATGCAGGAACCGTGCTCGGTCTTGCTTATGCCTCTAGTCTTAATGGCATCGGCCCTCCTCCCATCAAGTAGTTCATGAAGACTGGCCAATGGTCCTTGTCATGTTCCTGGCCTTTGCACTTTATGCACCATACCTTATGGATTTCCATATATAAGTAGTGCTCTAACCACTGTTCCTTCGATACTCGTGGATTCCTATTTTCCTGCGCCATGAACTCGTGAATTTTTATGTCCAACCACCCTTCAATTTATTTCTTTGTTGGATTCCAATGACATGACATCAGACATCCCTTATGTAAGATATCCTGGTCTCGGCAATGGAAACATTTGTTGGCTTAGTGAGGCCTGACCTAGGTTCAGAGGTGAATTAGGCCAAACAATCCTCCGTAACTACTGGCCCTTTCGGCAACAAGTCCGTGGAGTTGTAGACCTGAGGTCTCACAAGAAGTAGTATGGAGGGGTGCTAGAACAAGGTTTCCACACCCTGGATATGACCTGCTGAGTTCAAGTGGTCCGTGGCTCGAACCTGCATGCCCATTCCCACAGTTACCAGTAACCTCGTAGTCCGAAATGCTGCCTTCGTGTAGCCCTACTTGGG